>BSBM01001036.1:11622500-11825000 GCA_027924585.1 Larix kaempferi
TAGCATAAGAAGTGGCAGCAACTAAGGCAATGGAAAGACTAATCAGTACAGAGTAACACCGACGAGTTCTACTGACTCATGGCTAGACTTGGCGTCCAAGAAGAAGAGAAATTACTTGTTCTGAAGTACGTTAGTGTATTGTCCTAGTACATTCAGCAAGAGATGGAAATTCTGACTATCAATACGCTTGTGTATGCATTCCACTACACTATCAAACTGGAAACCAAGCAGAAAGGGAAAGCACATTTCATGACAAAGCCGACATTAGGACGACCACCCGATAAGAGGCATCAGCCAACTTCGACAAGTCGAAATATTCTCAGGCGACTCCGCCAAATCCAGACCACAGAAAAAATCATTTTCACAAGATGGAACATAGCAAACAACCGCCGACCGGAAAATGGTGCGATTACCACCACTCATCTTGGCATGATACATCTGAATGCAAAACTCGGAAGACACTTTTGAAAGCATCCACCTCCGACGTGTTCGACAATATGGTGGAAGAATCTGATCCAGACGCAATGACCCTTTTGAAATCGACCACTCCAGTATCCTCAACTATCGTCGACGAGGAGGAACGAGAACGCCTGTTCCATACATGGATATGGGTCTAGAGAAACCCATTGCATTTGATTGTGGACAACGGTAGCCAGAAGAACTTCATTTCTGAATATCTCGTAAAGAAACTAGGTCTTGTTACCACTCTGTATCCTCAGCCTTACATGATCAGTTGGATGAAGGATGGACAAGAACTACGGATCACTCAACAATGCAAGCTCGCCTACTTCATAAAACCTTTTGAAGATGCAGTACTCTGCGACGTGGAAAAACTCTCCGTAGCCAACGTCCTGTTTGGGAAACCTTACCTTTGGGATAGACATGGAATTTATCAGTCACGACCTCAGAAGGTGATTGTCAGAATCCGAAATCGATGGTTCATCATACCAGAGCGTCAACCTACACCAACAGTTGCACTGATATTTTCCAAACAGACAAAGAAGCTCATCAATCATGCTCAGAAGTTTGCATTAATCATGATCAAGCCACAACATTCTAAGAATACTACATCGACGAGTCGAGTCACCGACCAATGCAGCTCCCGACAGAAACATCAAGTCGATCATATTCTTGATGAGTACCAGAACCTCTTTCAAGCTCCCGACGGAGTACCTCAACGTTGTTAGGTAAAACACTCCATTGAACTTGTTCATGGTTCTTCTTTTCCTAATGCATCTGTTTACAGAAGATCCATTCTCGAAAATGAAGAAATTCACAGACAAATCCAAGAATTAATCGACAAAGGCCACATCCGCCCTAGCTCCTCTCCTTGTGGAAGTCTAGTTGTCCTAGTTCCAAAGATAGATGGGACTTGGAGCATGTGCATAGACTACAGAGCTCTCAACAAAATTTCGGTAAAGAATCGCTAACCTCTGCCGTGTATACACGAGCTCATCGACTGTCTGAATGGTTCTAATTTCTTTACTAAGCTCGACCTCAAGTCGAGATACCATCAGATTCCAATCGAGCTTAACCAATGCACCTGCGACCTTCATGTGACATATGGATAACCTTCTTTGACCTTTCATCAGCAAATGGGTCATTGTCTATCTCGACAATATATTGATTTTCAGTCAATCATGGGAAGAACATGTCGAACATCTTCGACAAGTCCTCAACACTCTCCAGCAACATCAACTCTATCTGAACATGGACAAGTGCTCTGTTGCAATTACCAACATCAAATATTTGGGGTATGTAATTGAATCTGCAGAATTCACGTCGATCCAGACAAAGTACAGATCCTCAAATATTTTTCCATTCCTATAAGCATTCAAGAACTAAGAAGTTTTCTTGGTTTGGCGAATTTCTACCGACGATTCATACTCGGCTTCAGTCATATATCCTGGCCCTAGAATCAGTTGACGAAGGGAAATGGGAAGATTGTCTTCAAATGGGCATTGACACATCAAGCAACTTTTGAATAGCTCCAACACAAGCTCTAAACTGCACCAGTACTTGTGTTACCTGATTTGCATTGACCCTTTGAGATTGAGACGGACGCATTGGACTATGCCTGGGGCACAGCGATCACTCAGTTGGGTCACCCAGTCACTTTTCATTCCGATACTTTTAACGACACAGTTAGAAGATACTCGGCATACAAAAAAGTACTGTACGCCATTGTGCAAGCTCTCAAGCAATGGAGGCATTGCGTCCTTGGCAAGGAAATAGTCATTTCTCATTGATCACAACGCTCTATAGTTCGCTCCGACACAATCAAAGTTGCAGAAAAACTGACAACTCAAGTGGATTAATTACCTACATCAATTATAGTTGGTGATTGAGTATCGGAAAGGTAAAGCTAATGCCGCCACCAATTGCCTCAGCCGACCACCCATTACTCTGCTTTTGACAGTGATGAGTATGTAGGGATACGACACAACCACTTGGCCACAGTTGTATGGGGACAAAAACGACTTCTCAGCAGTATACCGATAGTTACAGACTAACAAGTCATCGACCTCCGACTATTTCCTGAAATATACCTTGCTATACAAGCTTGGACAACCTTTTGTACCGATCGGTGAGCACCGAAAACGACTCATTTGGGACGTGCACTACAACAAGACTGCATGACACTTTGGGGTAGAAAATACACTTTCTATTCTGTAGAAGTATTTCTTTTGGTCTAGACTTAAAACCAACGTCAACAAGTACATTCGATCATGCGTGGTTTGTGTTGTTGCTAAACCGCCTAATCGATGACAAGGATTGTACACACCTCTCCCAATTCCTAGTCGACCATGTGAATCTATTTCTATGGACTACTTGATGGGTTATCCTACTACCAAACATCACCATGATGCAATTTTAGTAGTAGTCGACCGATTTTCCAAGATGGCCATTCTCATACCATGTAAGAAGACCACGACAGCACAGCAGACTGCTCATCTCTTCTTTACACATGTTTGGAAACACTTTGGTTTACCAACGACCATTATTTTTGACTGAGATTCCATATTCGTCAGCATATTTTGGAAGAACCTCTGGCAATTGATAGACACACGACTCTCATTGTTGACAACTTTCCATCCTTAGACCGACCGACAGACAGAAGTTGTGAATCACTTGGTAGTACAACTTCTTCACATGTACAACCACAAGCATCGACGCACATGGGCTGAAAGTATTCCATACATCCAGCACAACTATAATCGAGCTCAACACAACTCTATAGGAAAGATTCCATTTGAAATCTATTACGGATTTCAACCCTCAATTCCCATCGACTTGATCAGCTCCTCGACATAGCCGAGCGACACCGAATACAACCAGCGATAAGTTGACAAAGCAGTCAAGTTCAGAGATCAGATATGCGACATCGAGAAGCAAGCACATGAAATTTTGCAAAGAGCAAGCGAGAAAGCTAAGGCCCGACATGACAAGCATTGCATTCCTCATTCATTCCAAATTGGGGATAAGTTTTGGTTACATCTCAAGAAGGATCGCTTCACAGGTCATTTCAAGAAGTTAAAACCTTTGTGATATGGTCAATACAGTATTCTTTGATAGATTGGCGAAAACGTTTTCCAGTTCGACATTCCTGCATACCTGGGTCTGCATCCAGTATTTAATGTGGATCTACTTCGACCATACCATGCACCACCATTGGAACATAATGAATTACCGATAGTAGAACCCAAATACATCCATCCAGATGTTCAGGAGCCTCTTCCTTGCGACACCATCGTGGGATGATGAGTACACATTACAAGGATGAACACAATTCCCTTGTTTCAGGTTGCCAAAGCTAGCCAACTCCCATCTCAAGGAAAATGGTACTTTGTTACTGAAATAACCGAAAAGTTTCCTCACCTTTGCAAGCAAACAATGGGGACCATTGTTTCTTAAGGAAGGAGGCCTGATCCACATCGCAGTTGGGATTGTTGTCGAATGCTAACATCGACTGAGACAAGTCATTGATGTCGATACAACTTTGACAAGTTTCGACTCGACATGACTTCGAAAAACTCAACAACTCCGATGAGTCTCGACTTCGACATACTGCAACACACTCCGCACCTTCGACATGTTCAAAAAACTCATAGTTTCACGACATAGACATACATCATCGACATGCGACCAGTGACTGTCAAACTTCGACAAATTGTTTCTCTGCCTTCAATCGATTGTAACAGTTGAATTATTAGACCGTTCTAACTTCTTCTTTGTAACTGAACGTAACGGGAAGGCACCCAAGCGTCTCAAAATTCTATATAAGCATGTATAATATTGTAACATACATCAAGCTATCTAGTTGAAAGTAATAGAGAAGAACACTTTGCATTCCTGCATATTTTCTGTGCGTATTTGTGTTTATCTGTGTAGTGTAATCCTGCTTCTTATTTCTTCCACCATAATAGAGACGACTCATTCATTCGAACTGTTTTCCCCCTCGTACTTCCTTGACATGACTTGGATCATCTACACTGCACATAAAAGAGATTAATGACAAGATGATGATGCAAAGAAAAACTTAATGTGATCCCCCTAGTGTAAAATTTCAAAGCAATCCCTAGATTGTGACCTCGGAAGCTAGAATAAAAAGAGATGGTACATAAATTTGAAGACCCAAAAGACTTATGTCTGAGTCAAGGGAAAGTCGGCCATATGAGAAAGGGTGAGGCTTTAAACCAAAATACCTCCTAGTGGCGAGGGTAGTTGACCACCTTAGAGAGAGGGTGAGACTTCGACGGATCGCTACCAGATCAAATATAGAGGTTAAAGAGTAACAAGTCATGGTAGAACCTTGTACATGTGTGTCTTCCTATCCAACTGGTGGCTATTGCAACAGAATTACCTATGCAGACCGGTATGCATGGTCGATGCAGAGTGAGGACTACTTTGGCAGGAGCAGAGGCCTAGGCTATTGCTGCATACTTCTTGTTCTCTTTGGGATGAAGAATATTTTTTGGGTGGGGGAGATGTTGGAGGGGCCCTTTGGGCCCCTTAATGCCATCATTATCTTATGTTAATGTATCTAATGAATGAGAAGATGGAGCAGGTGTAACCGCTCCAACCATTTCTATGATGTATAAATACCTATAAATTACATGAATAATATTGGATTGGACATCCTTTCCCACATTCCATGTTGATAGTTTTGTGTGTGTAATATGCTCTTGCTTGATGCTGTGTCGAATCCTTCCCGCTCAACACATTGTAAAAGTAGTAAAACTATCTAGCAAATGACATAAAAGGGGATCATTTTCATTGTATCAATTGACTCCATTATAATAAAAGCATACATTTTATATGAGTATGTTGTGTTTGTTATACTTTTGAGTGCTCTTGATTAGAAAATTAACATCATAACCATAAATTATTAGAGAATCTGAGGGGGTGTTCAATAAAATGCATCAAGAAAGATATATGTAGCTTCCTTGGTGATATGGGGAATGAATTCCTCAGTCTCAGGGTGAGAAATGTCAGTGCCCTAATACAAGGGATTGTAATGGCGTGTACACCCATGACAAAAGAATGCTATGGCCTAACAAAGGCATAGTGCAGTGGAGGGTATGATGCAAATTTTTAGGACATGAGAACCTTAGGCATATCAATAGAATGACTAGATAGATGCAATGTGTATAGAGGGAATACAAAGCCTATATGCAAGGTTAATGAGATATACTTAATAAGGAAGCCATGGGACAATGAGTGATAAATAAATTTCTCTTACCAAAATCCTGCACACATGAAACATATACCACATCATAATAGTGCCCATGGAAATAATTTCAATAATGAAAATGGCATTAAAAATGAGTTATCATACTTAGGGTAATGATCGAAAAACGAGATCAAGATGAAGTTCCGAAGGGAACAAAAAAATGGTCCCGTATTTATTATTAATGTGGACAAGGTTGGATACCCAAGTTGTGTAATAAATACAATAGATGAACCCTACTTGATGGCGTTTCTCGATTTCTCCTTTGATAACGGGTGCTTTGGAGGGGTGGATCAGCCATTGTTTTTGTCGTACCAGTGAAACGTCAAGCCATGTTTCAATATGATGTTCATTGATGGGAGGGTTGATCCCTAGAATTTCTATGTATGAATAGGTGAAAATAACTCAAAATTCTTGGAATAATGCTTTGTAAGCAATGATTTCTTATTAGGAACAAGAGGCTCCAAGTGAAATGTTCTCTATGACACCATGAGTGACAAAAATGTATACCTTCATGGTAGTTGAAATGTTGGCCATGTTACCCTCCTAGAAAGCATCAAGGGAAAGGATATGATTTTTGAACCAATTGACGTGGTAGGGAGGGATAAAATCCTTGGCTTTGATGGTGTATTGATCAAACGTCATGGCAATGAATGTGTTTTGAGGAAAAATTTAGGAGCGATAATGAAGATTGACACACGATGTCTTACGAATAACAATGGCTTCCCATATGTCCTCATCCAAGCGAAAGAGGTGACCGAGGGAGTTATTTGGAACATTAGGTCCAAAGGACATAGGTTTTGAAGTGTGGGTGCTTCAAAAAACAAGATTATATATTGGAAACATGTCTATCAAGTGATTGGATTTCATAGATGTGGAAGTCATATATGATGGTGGGGTCTCGATCCATTGGGATACCACCGGAGTATATAATGGTGATATTCCAGTGAGAACCCCTGATGATTATGATGGATGGAAATCAGTCGTAAAGGAAATGGATTATGAAATGTAAAAAATATAGACATGTCTAGGCATATCGCGCGATAGGACCTAAAAGGTTTCTAGGGGGGAGATTGCATTTGCCTTAACTATTCAAGGAAAGCTTCTCTCTATGTGCATAGGATGGGGCATAAAAACAATAAGTGTGTCATAAATCCACGATGTCAGTATAGGCAAGTGGGTCATGAGGTGATCAAGGTGTGACCCGTAGATTGGGTAGTTTTGGTAGAATGAACCATGCCCATGTACAAGGGAAACATATGAGAATTATGTGTACATATCAAATATTGAGGGGGCGGGAGTTATATCCTTAGCTGTCAAGACGAATTTAATGGTGAAAAACTCGAGGGGAGTTGTCTAGGATTGATGAACGGTAGTTAGGGTAGTCCATAATATAGAGAGGTCCTTGCAATGATGGGTGTAGTGACCAAATTTAGAATAGATAATGCATGCATGATTCATGCGTAGTGATTTAGTCTTCAATTTGAGGGGCTCTACTTGTGCAGTAGGTATTATTCCCACTGTTGATGAGTCTATATTGGGGGCAATGTTTGTAGGTGTGGATAGAAGGTTCCCAAGCTCAACCAATGTCGGGCATAGGTTAGTGGGATGACTTTCTATGTCATACAAGGAACACAATGGGAGAACTTGTGTAGGTGCTTACTAGCGGAGGATATAACTTTCATCACTAGGGGTTTGATGCCCTAATCTATGGGATTGGTTGGGACCAATGGTTTTTGTGTGGATAGTGCTCTCGGACATGGGATCTCATATGGCGAGGCATTGAACAGAGTGATTGGGGTAAAGTTGATATGCACATATAGTTTCATGGTTACCTTTGTGTATGGAATTTTTAAGTATCATATGAGGATCCCAAGGGTGAGATCAAGCAAAGTGAGGGTGGCCATGAATGGAATTCCTTGTATTCTTGGAGGTGGAAAAAGAATGTTACTTCTAGGACTAGCACCACTGAAGGAGGGAGGGAATCGTTCCTTCTTAAACGTGGCTCTTGGTGTCTAGTAAGGATGTAGAGGTGGAAGAATATAATGGTGATTGATTTGTAGAGGAAAATATGGTGCACATGAGATCATAATCTACCAATGGTATGAATGGTGGAGGTCCAACATATGCTCCTAGCATGGAAGAATCTTTGTAGACTTTTGATCCTATCTCGTTCAGCAGTAGGGGATACTTAGTTCCAATGGTAGGAAATATATTCTTAGGATTGGGTGTGGGGTGCTTATCATAGTATGTAAGCTAGTCAAAGGTGACCACTTTCTTATTATGGGGGAACTCCATGACACATAATATCGAGGAGGAAACATCCTTCATGGTGTACATAAAACTACAAGCCTAAGAGGATATTATAATTTAATTGTGCATCAACGAATTCAATATCAAGAAGGACCATCTTACCCCCTATCTTTATAAGGACATTTTGATAAATACCTTTTGGTTGCAAAGGATGAACATCATAGTCCTGTAGGGTGATAGCAAAAGGGACGAGACATGGGGATCCTAGTCATTTCCAAATTGTTTTGGACATGACATAAGTGGAAGCTCCTTCATCAAAGGTGCATCAAGGAATAGTAATGTTAGTGATTGTGATAGGTCATTTGAAAGGTGAATGATGACAGTAGTCAAGGTTCACTGCTATTAAGGTCGAAGGTCATAAGGCATGAATCTAAAGGATCTACGACACCTAGTGTTGTTATTAGAGCCTTCATTTGGGAAGAGCGGGAACACAGAGACTTAAGTGTGGACATAGCAGTGGGGGACTGGGCCAAATCATTGACAATGGTATAATTATGCATTCTTCTCATATTAGGATTTTGAGCAGTATTCCATAGAGGTGGATTTGGTATCCCGGGGATGAGGTCACCAGCAGGATATAGCATTTGTAAATATTCGTTGGTGCAAGTTGGGGAGTCATCATGCTATGTGGGCGGATTTTCTGGGGTGCCATAGGCTTGGTTATAGGTCTAAAGATGAATTTCTGCATAATTCATGTAGATATTTTGGTAAGAGTGTAATGTCCCCATTTTAATTACCATAGGTTCAAGTGGAAAAAAATTGATTTAGGAATTATTTGGCCTATAGTTATTATGCGCAAGTAAATTAAATCATGTAGGTCCACAAAATTGATTATTTAATTCAAGGATTTGGTCTAATTGAAGGTTGTAGTTACAACTCTGTAATGTAATCAGCCTTAATTTAATAATAAAAATAAGTCTCGGTGTTCCTCTCCTTCCATTATGTAATATCCTGCAGTATCTCATTAATTCTATGTGCACAAAACTAGTTAAAATTGACATTGTCTAACTTTCTTGGAAAACACCTGTCTATTGAGATTCCAAATATCAATATAAGTGTTGTTTCAGGTAGTAATAAGTAAATTGGTTCCTTACTAGGCATTATATCATAAATTCAAAACCTCCGGGTGCCATTTGAAACTACTTGGAAACTGGCAATTTCTTTCTCCTAGGAATTGATATTGCACTAGTGAAGTATTCTTCGGTATTGCTTTCCCCTTCAGCCGTGAGCCATCAAAGCTGAATTATCCTTGAAACTAATGCCAAAAATTTATCTTCATATTTTCACTAGAATCCATTGAGTTCCACATAATTCCTGGGGATATTGTATTCGATAATTTTTGTGGTCTGCCCAGATGTGATGCACTCAGAAAATGTGCAATCTGTCAAGGAAAAGTCCTATAGTAAAAATTCCTAACAGAATATTTGAGGGTCATCGATGTCAATAGGAATCCTACAGGATCCATCCCCTTCTTCATATCTGAAATTCGTTATGTTTTAGAGCCATTTGGTACGAGTTGGAAACATGTTCCAATATTTGCAACTTCCATCTATAGTGTGTTTCAACAACTATTTCTCATAGTTTTTTGTGTGAGAATATTGTTGGTGAGATCCAGTGAGCATTGAAGGATGTAGTTATATACCTGTAATGTACTAATCCTACATTTAATAAAAAAAATCATTCTCAGTTTTCCTCTCCTTCCATTCTGTATTTTTCTTCAATATCTCATCAATTCTATGTGGACAAAACTAGTTAAAATTGACATTGTCTAACTTTCTTGGAAAACACCTGTCGATTGAGCTTCCAAATATCAGTCTGAGTGTTGCTGTAGGTAGTAATAAGGAAATTGGTCTCTTCCCAAACATCATATCATAAATTCAAAATCTCTAGGTTCCATTCAAAACTACTTGGAAACTGGCAATTTATTTCTTCTAGGATTCAATATTGCATTGGTGAAGTATTCTCTAGTATTGCTTTCCCCTTCAACCATGAGCCATCAAAAATGAAGTGTCCTTGATGCTAATTCAAAAAATTTGTATTCATATTTGCACCATAATCCATTGATTTCCACATAATTCCTGGGGATATTGCCTCCGGTCACTTTCGTGGTCTACACGGGTGTGATGCACTCAAAAATTGTGCAACCTGTCAAGGAAAATTCCTATAGTAAAGCTTCCTAGAAGTCTATTTGAGGTTCATATATGTCAATAGGAATCCTATAGGACCCATCCCTTATTCATATCTAAAATTCGTTGGGGTTTAGAGCCATTTGGGACGAGTTGGAAACATGCAATTTTTAGCCTCTAAAAGCTAGAAATTGCACCTAGTCTTAACTTTTCTACTTTCGATCTTTGAGATTGAGTTAATATCTATGATTTCCAGATTGGGGATATTACAGTTGTATCGGAGCATGGTTCCTTTCTCCTGTGATATGAAACACTAAATTTTCATTGTCTGAAAAAGAAAATAATTTGCGTCTATGAGGATCATACCAGTTGTCAAGGCTGATGAGTTCAAACAGTATGAAGAAGAAGATATCATCTATATTGATGGAGGCTTACCACGATATGGGGATGGTTAATTTAGTGGCCAAATGTATAATGAATATCAATGGGATGAACCACTGGTGGCTATATTAAAATCGGATTTTGCAAGGAAGATTGAAGTAAGTGAAAAATTGCCTCATCGCTATCAAGAGTATCTTTCTTTGAGGGAAGAGATATGCAAGGCCATTTATTTAAATTCTTATATCTATTGAAGCTATGGATTTTGGCCCATGGATGTAGATGTGGATTCATTGAATAAAAATAGATCATCAATAGAGGAACCAAGTTGTTCCACCAATTAGAGCAAAGAAGAAGACAAGAAGACAAGAAGACAAGAGGGAACACTACACCAAAAACATCCCTTTATGGGAGTTTTATGAGATTATTTGGAAAAACATAAAGTTTCTTGGAAGAAGATGGAAATGAAGTAGAAGCACTTGAACATGAAAGTGAATCCATGCACATTTATTCACTCAAATCAAATGAATAATTGAAGGAGAGCGAACCTCAAGTTGCAGATGTAAGTCTTCCCGAGGAGCATAAAGAAGAAGAGCATGCCGATACAAATTAGTCACTTGGAGAGGATGAAAAGGATAAAGAAATGTATGATCAAAATTATGATTTTTACAATAGTCACTTTACATTGCATCCCCTTGAAGTACCTTCCACTTCATACCATAAAAGTTATATTGCGAATGCTTCTAATGATGATCTGTGTGAACCATATGCTGTGGACTCATGCCATAATCAAGTTGATCCTTTATGGCATCCATTAGATGAAGAAAACTTGGAGGAGGATTTTCCTTGTGAACCACATAATTTGAGTGGGAAAATAATGCAAAATCAAGATAAGCTCAAGGCAGCCTTGAAAAAATTGGTTGACATCAATGCATTGGTGTCTAATTGTTGTTGGAACGCTTCAGGAGAAGATTGGGGGGAAAATATTTCTTGGGAGATTTCGAAGCTCTCAGAGAAGCAATGGCCAAGATGAAAGTGAGCTACATGAACCTATTTGAATATAGAAATAATATTGTCATGGTAGGAGAAATGTACCATCATGCACTCATAAGGGAAGAAGATGAATCAGAAAGGGCCATTAGCGAATTGGAGGCCACTAATGATTATTTGAAGTGCACACAAGAATCCATTCAAGAATCAATAATGCAAATAGATAAGCTTCCTGAAGAGTTGAATATGTTACACTCTTCATCCTGCACGAGAAACACTCATTTGTACATGGTAGAATACACCTTGGACATGATGGAGGAACCTCATGTGGGGATTGGACATGAGGAAAATTTTGATTTGTAGGTGCTTAAGAAGAGGAATGGCATTGGAGAATTTGGCCAAGTCATTAGCTATAAGGACATACCATTAAAATCATGAAGCAAAGGTATTCACTTATCCATGGATTGGGTAGATGAGTACATAAACGAAATGGAAGTTCAAGTATGCATTAGACTTGCTTGCATTGGTAGGCGATTTATGGACACATAATTTGATGTGCAATATTGTGAGCAACATCATGAGCTCCTATGGAAACCATGTGATCCTTCCAGTATGAATAGAAGCACATGGGACTCCTACTTTATTTGGTTGGATGGACTAGTTGACATGGGGAGTGTTTTTCAAACACTCACTTTGCTTGAGGAGGATTTTGGGCTACCTTCATGGAAGGGAGATTTCTCTCTAAAGGAGAAGGATGATTTATTTCCATTTGGATCAAAAAACATGAGTGTTTATTCACTCATAGATGGAATGAAAAGATGCATTGCAGAGAAGAAGACTCATGGTAGTGATGCACTACCAAGTTGGTTATGAGATCCTAACATCATTTGGTCTGACACATTGTTCCAAGTGATCACGAAGTTAAGTGGGATGATGCATAAGCCATGGGATCCTAGCATTCTATGGAGTGACATATTTCTATTGATGGGATTTGCGATTAGTAGCATGAAACATGATTAGTGGGATCTAGGAGGGAGAGCCAGCCTTCATTTCCGGCATTCTATCCATGTGGAGCAGTGGACTTTTTTCCTACATGGGAAACCATATGATCTATGGACACCAAACCTTATAACTTGTTGGATTGGGAGTCTTCCAAAGGATTCTTATGTGGACACCATGTAGTGAAAAGGTGGATGTAGTAGAAACCTTGTAGTTATCAGGTACATTTGGGACCCTGGGATCATTTGGGGACTCAGTTGTTCCAACTAGGTTAGTGGCAAGATGATAGGAGAGATGGAGCTATCTATTGAGGGTATTGGATATCTTAAGTAGCCTAAAGGCATGACCAATGATTTAGACATACTTCCTTTTCCAGTATGTAGAGTTGAGGATGACAACAATATGGTAGATTTCACTTGGATTCCTTTGCAGTCCACCATCCATGATGAGAGATTCAATCTTTACAGGTGTTTCAGTTATGATACCCAGGAGAGGAGGATGCATGTGGAGTATGATAGTTGGATGGTTGTGATCATAGTGGCGCAACAACAATATGGTGATCCATTTATGATTTTATCTAGGGATATTAGAGTTATAGTTGTAGAAGCACACTTCCAACAACATTTCCAGAGTATAGAGACATTCTTCTTGATGGTCATATTTAGGAGGTTTCCTATATCAATGGTTTGCAAGTCCATACATTGACTAGAGTACACTTCAATTCCTTTCATTTGGGTTGGATCCATGATCCTTGGTAGGATTTAGTTATGGTATCAGGAATGCATGAGAATAGTTGGGGAAAGAGAAGCATTTCTACTTCTAGGTCTAAGTTGCTTGAGGGGAAGCAATCTTGGGAGGGGAGGACTGTAATGTCCCCATTTTAATTACCGCAGGTTCAAGTAGAAAAATAATTGAGTTAGGAATCGTTTTGCCTATAGTTATTATGCACAAGTAAATTAAATCATGTAGGACAAAATTGATTATTTAATTCAAAGATTTGTTCTAATTGGTTCAAGCAAGAACCTAGGAGGTTAATTTGGGCCCATCTGATGTGTCTCTCTCATAAAAATAGGAAAAAACAAAGGAAAGCGGGAAAAGAAAAGTAAGGCATGAAAAGTAGTAAACGAAAATAAAGGCAGGAAAAGAAACATGATCTAGATTTTGCTAATCTAACTCAAGAAAAAGACAAGGAAACAAAAAATGAGACTTGAGAGGGTGAATTTGAGTAAGGATGGACCACTTGGAATGAAAAAAATCACCAGAAAATAAAGAGGGCACACTTGAGGAAAGGAGGGTCCACTTGGCATCAGAAAATCACCGAAAAGAAAGGTAGTTTTGAATGGAATGAATATCAACGAGGGAGCACCTATTGGAGTTAGTTTTTACAAGTTTTGATTTAGATTGGAGAAGCTCATGGCTTCTCTATGCTTGGGAGATGTGCCCCTTGCAACAATAAGGAGATGCACCCCTCTGTAACTAGAACCAGTTGGAGTGTTTGCTAGCATTGCAGTTGGTGATCAAGGAGAAGGACACCCATTCCTTTTCATAGATATTATTGCATATTTATACAAAATTCTCAATCATTTTTCTATTTCAAGTTCGATCCTTCATGTTCCAGTATTTGCAACTTCCATCTACAATGTGTTTCAAAAACTATTTCTCATAGTTTTTTTGTGAGAATATTGTTGGTGCGCTTCAACGAGCATTGAAGGATGTAGTTATAGACCTGTAATGTCATCATCCTACATTTAATAATAAAAATCATTCTTGGTGTTCCTCTCCTTCCATTCTATAATTTTCTTCAATATCTCATCAATTCTATGTCGACAAAACTAGTTAAAATTGACATTGTCTAACTTTCTTGGAAAACACTTGTATATTGAGCTTCCAAATATCAGTCTGAGTGTTGCTGGAGGTAGTAATAAGGAAATTGGTCTCTTCCAAGACATCATATCATAAATTCAAAACCTCTAGGTTCCATTCGAAACTACTTGGAAACTGGCAATTTCTTTCTTCTAGGATTCAATATTGCACTAGTGAAGTATTCTCCAGTATTGCTTGCCCCTTCAACCATGAGACATCAAAACTGAAGTATCCTTAACGCTAATGACGACAATTTTTCTTCATATTTTCACCAGAATAGATTGATTTCCATGTAACTCCTGGGGATATTGCCTCCGGTCATTGTTATGGTCTGCCCGGGTGTGATGCACTCAGAAATTGTGTAACATGTCAAGGAAAATTCCTATAGTAAAAATTCCTAGAAGTTTGTCTGATGGTCATAGATGTCAACAGGAATCCTACAGGACCCATCTACTTCTTCATATCTAAATTTAGTTGGGTTTTAGAGCCATTTGGGACGAGTTGGAAACATGCAGGTTTTAGCCTCTAAAAGCTAGAAATTGCACGTAGTCTTAACTTTTCTGATTTTAATATCTGAGATTGAGTTAATATATCTAATTTCCATATTGGGGATATTACATAAGAGCAATATCCATATGGGGAAGTTTTATTTGGTGGCCGAGGATCTTACTAGTTAGAAACAACTCCTTAATTGGTGAAGGGGTTTTTTAACATAGCTTGTTGGGGGGATAAGTGTTATTCCCTTGGGGATGGTTTGTACCAGTTGGTTTCTTGGCCTCCAACATTCGTTGACATTTAGGGAACAAATGGAAATGGTGAGTGTAATGGTTTTCCTCACCACACATGGTGCAAATATCATCTACTTTGGAGGCATAACTAGTAGGGTTCACACATTACCCCTCGTTAGAATTTATAGTACCACAGATGTCACATGCCTCATCTTCTACATGCCCAATACCAATAAAGTAAAATATTCAAAATAAATATATGAATATAAGAGAAAGGAATGTGAAGTTGGTCACATATACCAAGAAGCAAGTGGGATCATTAGAAAAGAGATTGATGATTGTAGCATACCATAAAAATGATACACTGGGACTGTTTATTCTATAACCCAAAGTGCCAATGGCCTCAACATTTATTGATTGGAGAAAAAATGAGTATGAGGTAGATTTTAAAATTTTTGGGAAGTTAGACAAAGTGGATTTCTACAGACAAGAAAGAGAAATGATATGTAAAGAAGTACTACAGTTAGCTGCTACATAAAGAAGGTTGAGATAAGCCCTAGATAAATTCGAGCAACTATTGAAAGCATAAAGGGTGAATGTCAAAGCAAAACATGTCACCACTAAAGAGATTGAAAGTAAAATTATAGCATTAGGGGTTAATCCAACAAAATTTTCTCATGCTAAGTCACTACTGCAACAAAAAGATAATGAGATTGCATATCTCAAAAAGCAGTTGACGATGCCTAGAACTAAACTAGTCCAAACTCTTGAACTAATAAAGGAACAAGAAGAGAAGAAGTAGATATATGAAAGCATGTTGAATTATATTAAGATAATGGTTGAGGAATCTGATAACAAAGTAAATGATTTGGAGCTTCAGATTTCTAATTTAAAGGCACATAAAAATTCCTTGAATGCAAAGGTTATTCCACCAACATTATCTCCCATCCTACAAGAGGTTAATAAACCTCAGTAGAGGCAGGAAAAAGTACAAAAGAGCCCAAGAAGCAAGCTACAACTTAGGTGGTAATAAATTTCATGGTAGAGGACACCACAGTTCAACAACCAGATACCAAAGATAATAGAGTTAAGGAACTGGAAGTTGAAGTGAGTCAAAAGGATAATAATTTTTTTGGGTTAGAGAATGGAGTCAGTGAAAAGGACGACCAAATTGATGATTTGGAAACTAAAATAAATGATATAAAAATCTAGATCACCAAATTGCAATTAGATGTTGAAGGAGAGGAGTTGTTGAGAAGAACAAACAAATCCTTGTGGGATATAATAACACAATAATTCCTGAAAAAGTGGGAACATTGTAAGGTGATCCCAAGATGAGCTAGAATTGGATAAAGCAACACAAGAGGAAGTGAAGATAGTGGACAAAGATCTTGGAGAAATGCCTAAGCATACAAATCAGATAATTGACTACGTAAATAGTAGAACCAAAAGGCAATTAGAAGAATTGTAAATTTCCAACAGAATCAGGTTGATTAAGATAGCCAGATAAATGATCATGAAACAAATATTGCTAAAGAGAACTCAGGGCAGTATAAAACCACTCACTGATGGAATATAGACATTCAAGGGCCTTTTTAATGATGTCACAAGGTTGGGGTTACCACATCCATGGGATGGAAATGGAGAGTTATATAAAAAATAAGAATATAAATCCAAGCTAATCCAAAACAGAGATGAGGTATTCCAATTTGATGTGTTAGAAGGGGAGATAAGTGGTGATCAAGTATTTGACAGGTTGAAATCTGAATTTGAAATTTGGATCCTGCTTAAGAATATATTGAAAATATTAGGGCTTATATCATATGAGAATACCAAAAATGCTGAAATAGCATTGGAGGCCTTAAAATCACACCACTACCTAATAGGTAAGGAATGGCAATATGTGTCTAAGTACCATAAATTGATTCTACCACCCCAAGGGAAAATTGTAGGACAAACATCAAGTCAAGTACAAGGACAGTCTGTAGGGCATCCAAATCCTCAATTTTTCATGCCACCAGGAGGATATGCCAACATCCAGATGATGCATCAATTCCTTGGGAAGACAACGACTAGGCCCATGGGACAACCTTGTGTACATCCAATTGGTCAATTAGTTGGTCAAGAAGGTGGAAAAATGAGAGGGAAATCATCTTAGCCTAAGGGAACCAAAAAGGGGTCAAGCAAGAATAAATGAATAGGACAAAATCTATTAAACAATTGTAAAATTAAAGTGAAAGTGACAGACCTACAAGGTTGTTACAAATGATTTAAGGAAAATAAAAAGAAGTTACAACTTGGAGCCTACATAAGTCAGTTTGAGCTCAATAATCAAAGCTGGAAATTTTTAGAGGGTCTCTAGGATTGCTACTTGATGTATTGTTTTGCATGTAATAGAAATTTTCTAAGATAACAATCGTGGAGTGTTGCAGATATGTTTTTACTTTGTAATTTTGTCCTTCTCTAGTTTTTCCATATCTGATTCATGTCTATGTAAATATTTTGTGAGAGATTAATATAGCATTGAGCAACATATTCATCCATATTTGTGTCATTGATGTAAATGTGGGGTTGAATGTTGATATTGATATAAGAGATTTCATTGCTTTTGACCTCTGGTCTAGTTTCAAGATGTTCATATGATCCGATAGTATCTAAAGGTTTCTTTTATTGTTGCTTCTGTGTAGAGTGGATTTAATCTAAAATGCCTAAAAGAAAGAAACATACAAGCAACTAGAGTTTAAACTATTGCAAGTTAACTGAAATTCCTAGACTAATAATTTCTTATAACTTGAAAGCAGAATTTTTGATAATATACTCTAGTGCACATGATAAGGGTGTTGGTAACCTTAAAATTCAATCCCTAAAAAAAGAGAGTGCAAATTGATTATGCTCCCTACTTAAACTAGGTGATCTAAATGACTAATAAAGCAAAAATAGATTGCGGTTTGTTTTTTTTAGGTCCTTTAGAATGCGTGAGAAGCCATAGGGACTACAATTATGGAAAGAGAAAACTGAAAAAATACAAACTTATGCCAACCTTCACCGGTTATACACCTCACCATTGCATTGTATTGCAACCTGTAAATAACAATGCATAGAAAATAGGTGCGAGAAACAAAACTAAGTGCCCAAGTGATAGTGCAAGGTTAGGCTTGTAATGGTCATGTGGAAAAACTGTGCAGTATGATAAATAGTAAATTCGTTCAAAAATATGGGGAGAGAGATACAATATCCACATGGTAAAATACTGCGAGAGATAGAGAAGAAAGTTACACGGTCTAGTGCGATTGTTGATGCCAAAGTAACATGACTCAACTTGGAATAGATGGAGTGATTTGTGCGATCTAAAAATGATTGTTAGAAGTCCTTTAGATTGCGAAATTAATTGGTTAGGTGTATAGTTAGTAAGGTTATGATCCTTCAAGATCCCTATATTAGTCCAATAGAAACTAGACAACCTATAGATGAGAAAATAAATGAAAATAACAAAGTTGAGTCACCAACATTGTTGTGGGAAAAATGGCTTAGAGGAGGTTGTTCCTCATTTCCTTGCAGTTTATAACTAAGGAAACAATAGATGCGATAGTTAGTATAATAATTACCAAGTAGTTAAAGCAATAAATTGAATAATAACATACAAACAACTATCTCAGTGATGAAACTTTCCAAAATGAGGTAAAAACATAGTAAAATATGGGCTTCAACCAACTGATTGATGTCCAATGGAAAATCTGTATGTACAATGGTGTCACCTTGACGAATGCAGCTTGCAAGGGGCAACCAACACTCTCTTCAGGGAAGGTCCTTTGTGTTCTCTCCAATTTCTATTTGACTAACTAGGAATGATGAGGAAAATCCACTTGCTTCCTACTAAAGAAGACCAGGGATCTTGAGATGTCGATGGTGAAAAACAATAGGAATAAAAGAGAGGTCTTCCACAACCAATTCAACCTCATAACAATGTTCTTTATTTCTCTTTTGGTTTTACATACAAGAAGCCACCTTTATAGTTGAAAGGAGTGACTGTACACATATGGTTCTGAGTGTGAATACAATCTCCCTTGAAGTGAACACCCAAGTGCTAATCTAAGGCAATCGAATGCCCAAGTGATTGAGTGGAGTACCTTTCAGTCTACAAGTGGTAGATCATAATTAAGCCATCTTTAACATGTCGTATAATTTATGAATTAGTGTCTCTTTGCACAACCTTGTGGCTATCAAAATATCTTCACATTGCTATGTCACACGTGATTTCTTTGGTGATCCAACATTGTCATGTGAGTATCATTTGGTGAATTTGCACAGTTGTGTCGTGCAAACATTCCTTTGGTGAATCCACATTATCATATGGGTTTTATTTGGTGAACATGCATGGTTGTATCACCATACTAATGATTTCAAGTTGATTTCATTTCACATGTTGATTGTTGGTAAAAGGGAATACCTGTGATATGCATGATGTATGTTGATGATGCCTTTCTGTAACAAGTGCTAAATGCCACACGTATGCGTGATTTAGGTGATAACACTTCCACCGACAAGAAAAAAACCCACATACCGCTTCTAAGAAGAGGCATTTACTAATGAAACCATAGGCATTCTCATTACCAAGACCCTCCAAATGATTGTAGAAAGCAAAAAAAACCTTCAAAACATTTGGAAAATGGAAAGTCTCGTTGATCGATGAAAGACTTGATGTTTATTCCAAGGATTAAATGCTCATTTGTTGCGATCTGAAAAAGCGACCCTCAACAAATCCATTAGCATCACCAAATATGTGATCCCTCTATATTGAGGCATGAAACCCCTTGCCACCTAAGCAAGAATAAACCAATATTGCAAATGGTTGGCTAGAATTGACAACATACCAACATACAAAAGTTTTTCCACTTCAACCAAGGTCCCTATTATTTCCCATGTTATTTCATCCTCCAAGGGTTTTGACCCAATCCAAAAAGACTTTGGATCCCCCCCCAATTAAAACCACTAGGATATCATTTCCAATGGGGATATTCCCAAATTGTAACCCCGTAAAAACGATCCAGGGAATAGTCAACTAGCTTGAGTTCCATAGCCATAGATTCAAATATCTAAGACTTGAATATAAGCCCCCAAACCCATTTAGTTATTGCCAAATTTAAAATTGATCTAAAATAAGGAGATGAAAAATAAATTGAATTGATATATACTATCAAATAATTTTATTTAATTTTGTTATTATCATATACATATTAAAATAATAATTTCACAATTACAATTAAAATGATACCAAATAATTTTTTTTTTTGTCAAATACATACGTACTTACATAATAACATCTCCTTTATACTAAATTGTAAAACATCGTAGTACAATTACAAATAATAAAAAACAACATTACCAACATTAACTTATGATTCTAATTAAAGCAAATAATATATAATAATCTTACTACTTGCAGAACCATACTACCATTACCATTACCATCACCCCCACTTTTCGTTGACCCTTACTTTTAATTGACATGAATGTTATAGGACCAATAAACAACTACAAACCCAACAAATAAAATAAAATAATGTAAAAAGCCTTACCATATAAAAAAACAATACACAAAATAACTCAGACAAATGGACTTCGCCAAGATAAAGTTATATGTCCTACTAAAAAGATAAAAATCTAATCATCCTTAACTACATCTCTATTTGCGACGTGTCTCTACCTATTTTATTGGTAAACGAGAAGATTATGATAAAAATCTCATATCATGTTATTACTAATTTAAAGGTTATCATAGTATCATTGGAAAAAAAACTTTAATATTCAAAATCTGTTATCATGTTGACATACAATACGCCACTAATTTAATTTAAGAGTTATTTATCAGGTTCAAAATCTCATATCATTTTGGTATAAAATAAGTCACTAATTTAGAAGTCTATATCAAAATCTCATATCATGTTGGTATAAAAGAATGATGTAGTCTAAATATTCTAAGTTTTCAATTTTTTTTGAACATATTTTCTGTCTTATTTTGTTTGGAGTACGTTTTATTTTGTTTAGAGTACGGTTGGAAATCTTTAAAAAATCTTAGAATCACATATATTATCGCTATAAAAATTGCATAATTTTGGTGCCATGGAATATTTGAGGGCGCTGAATCTATTTATGAATTCAAAATTGTAATTTAAACATTTCCAAATTTAAATTTTATCCAAAAACATTTACCGGATTCCCACCAAAAACTCAATAAAATCCAAAACATAGAATAAATAAACTACTCCTAAAAAAAATCCATAACATTGATAAAACGTATTTTAAGAAGCTGGCTCCTCTCCGGCCATCCTCATCTGTCAATGACCTATGAGGAGCCGCCGCCTATCACGAGTTACAATTGTACAATCTTCAGGTCAGTCATGCCATTACAACAACTTGCTTTGGGATGGCCATGCTTCCAAGAACCACATGTATAAGCTCAAGCATGAATCCAAGTAATGCATATATGTATGCAGGCTTCAAATTTGAAGCCTTCAGGGCCTTTCAGAGGCCATTTTACACTTCATAGAAGGCCACTTCAAATTTTACCATGCAAAAAAAATTTAATTTCATGGTAAGCCCTTCAATAATTAAATTAACCACTACTGTTTAAAATTGCAACAGAAGGGTAGCTTCAAATTTCACCCATCGACAGTTTTCAGTGGGAAATTGGGAATGTGGCTACTAGCTAGGTGACTTGGGAGTGGGACTCAGTTACTCTCCAATATCCACGTGTTCGATCATCCATGGATCATGGACCATTGGGCCTCTAATAATATCATTGACCAACTTATGTGGACGGGCTAACACTGAGCATCCCATGGCTTGAATGCTTCTAATTTCTCGTGTTTGCAGCAAGCGCTTACGTGTTTAACACATTTAATGGAAGCAACAAATTTATTAAACCTGGTTGGTGGCTCATACGTGTTGTTGGCAGTGGGCTTACCAAGTTACCAGTTATCACATACAAATTCATGAATTCTGACTCAGTGAGTTAATTGAGTACTCAATGTATTATGTTAATGTGCCCCGAATTTGGCATTTCAGAAAAAATCCACAATCTAGAAACTTCTTGTAATGTTGCAGGCTGCTGCTCCTGCCCGTGGCCCCTACCCACAACCCTGCGTTTTCTTTGTTGTATCAAGTTAATCCTACTGTGTACAGCTCCCAGCCTCACACCCTATGTTTTCTTTGTTGTATCAAGTCAATCTCGCGGCTCCCGAGTCCCACCTTGTGTTTTCTTTGTTGTATCGAGTCAATGCTCGAATTCCATGCTTACATGGCTCCGACCATCAATATATAATATTACAGGAATACAAACAAGCTTTTTCTTATACTCCTACTCCACTGTGGTCGAGCTACTTCCAAGTTCCACCTACCCTATCTCCTCCAGTCCTCCGGGAGAGTTTGCGGAGCGAAGCTGCCAATGCCAGCTTCCCATAAACATATATAAAGAAATTCGTTTTCTTTGTGGAGCTCAACTTCAAGGCTGACTAGATTGCCGACATCCTATGAATTTATAGGTATGTACATCATTTTATCCATTCATGATCCCATCAATTATTTATAAAAAAAAAATGATTAAAATTTTGTTACTTCAAAGTTCAAACACAATATTATTATTTGACTGAAATTTTGTTACTTCAAATGGGCCTTGAAGGCTTCAAATTTGAAGCCTGGACCTGAGAGTGGGTTTGTCACAAATCTCCATCAAAGGCTGTTTAGAACGACATTTATCAATTCCCAACTGTAGCAACAACAACAATTGATTCTTTCTTCATATGTCCTATGCATATGCATATAATTCCATGTGCTCCTTGCCTTTCCCTATTTTCCATTGTCGCTCGATCAAAGCTCTTGAGAATTTAGCTTCCCTTTAACTTTCCTAAAATGGAGGGGACAAGGAAGACCATTGTTTTCACTCTGAAATCGAGTTCTTCCCTGTTCAGCTTCCACTGGCCACGGTTGCACCCCTACGAGAAACGGGTGTGCACAGTGCACCCCCCAGCTTTACCAAAAAGCTTGGGGATTTGGGGAAGTTCCCACTCTGCCAACCTCCATGCATCTAGTTAATGAGTTAGATCAAGAATCTAGACTTTGTATCTAAAACTGTATTACATGAGTTATTTTCCCCAATTGCTTAGTCGTTGAATCGACACCTTCCTCTAGTACACGGTTTAATATTCTTGGTATTTATTAATATGAAGACCACCGATGCTACTACACTTACAATCCGCGTTCGATTGTACAAATTAGGACACAAATGTTTTTGTAATCTTGATTATTAGAACGACACTGCTACTTTACCTTTTGATTTTGTTTCCCTTATCGGCTAGTCTGGAATAAAACAAGAACTTCAACCATCTATGCATCTCCTCTCTACTTGGTCTACCTATGTTTTACTTATGCTTCACAAGTTACAACCCATCCTCTACTCCATCATACCATGGATTTACTATGTATAACGAGATCTAGGGGGAGGTCTATAGAGAAGAAGCATCCAATGTCCTTAATCAGCTATTGAGAACAAAAGTCTCTTGGAGTCGGATAGTTCTCTTTGCTCAAACCATAACATAGCATGTAACATGTAAGGAGTGCATAAACTTATTCTATCCCAAGTACGTGTGGCATTCAAAGTGTTGAATGAAAAATTAAAACATATATTTTTGTCATTGGCATTCAATGTTGTCGTAGGGTACACAATTAGAGTGACAAAGAAACTTGCTATTAGTTTTCAATCCAATCCAACTTCTTTGTTGAACTGTTCTCTCTAATATACTTGCGTGAAGGAGGATTATAAATGGAAACGCAATTGTTTGATAGAGGTGCATGAAAGTGAAATATGGTCCTCAATTCAACAAAGTAAAAAAAAGTTACAATTCAGATTCTTTCCCTTCACCTCTTTTACTGCCTTTCTGCATACATCTCTATTGTTCACTAATTTAGTAACAGATACAAACCAAACTCAACGTCCAATGTTGTTGGCTTATGAAACAATTTCTTCCTATTTTTTTTCTTACTTTATCATTTTTTCCATTGTTAAGTAGGCTAGAATTTATATTAGTTTGAAGAACGCTAGTGATTTACAAAGATTGAACTTTTCCAAGAATAAGCATCGCATTGCTTTTAGAAGAGTTGAAGAACCCAATTCTTCATCGAGATTGTAGTGTTTGAAGCAGCCTAGGAACCCATTTTAAGAGGTATTAAATATTATTATACTGGTTAAAAGTTGGATTGCAATTGGGCTAGCAAGCTAACTGTAGCTGATGCATAAAAAAAGATCTATAAATTTAGTTATGGCAATTCACACTTAACATCTGGAAAGTGGATTTTCTATGTGTCTCCTAAGTTATGTTTCACTAATAAATTCCTCATGTTCAAGCAGATCATGAAAGAGTAAAATAGTATTAATTTTGGCTGTCAGGATGAAAGTTGGATTGGAATGGGGTTAGCAAGTTAACGACATTATTATACTGGTTGAAAGTTTAAGAGGAAAGATCAATTTGGGAAACTGCTAAGATGGCAAAGGTGGCATAGTGGCCTAGAGACCGAGCTGCTAAATTGGGACGAAATATGGTTGTTTTATATGACATATATAACTTTCAGTGCTACTATGCAAAATAAAACTTCTCGACTTTACTACGTAAGTAAACATTGAAATTTTGATGTACTAGTACATTTTCAAATGAAAAGAATGACTTATTTTTACATGACAACATTGAAGGGTTCAATATCTCATAGCCCTTCAAAGTGAAATGGGACCCCACCCTTCAAATTTGATCCCTGTATGTATGTCTTCAAAACTG
Source organism: Larix kaempferi (assembly GCA_027924585.1). Lineage (NCBI taxonomy): Eukaryota > Viridiplantae > Streptophyta > Pinopsida > Pinales > Pinaceae > Larix > Larix kaempferi. Next base: position 11,647,453 of record BSBM01001036.1, read on the forward strand.
GATCAATAAATGTAACGTGGAAACTGACATTTCTGAAAGCCGTATCTATCCTATCTTCCTGTTTTGATGTCCCATCTGTCTGGCCTATCCTATCTCCAATAGTTGTTGCGTTTCCCCACCTGACCTGTCCCATTGATACTAATGCCAGACACATCCATGTCCTTGCTGCAATCGCTGTTTTGCTGTTTCATATGTCTCTGTCTCAGTGTTCGTAGCGTATTGATCAAGTTTCAGAGGGAGGTGATTACCTTCAGTTGGACTTGGACACTCTCTTCCTTTCCTGTGCTCAATGCTATTAGACCACTCCACAATCTCTTCGTTTCCTGCGCTCAATGCTATTAGACCACTCTGCCATTGCGGAAAGAATATGTTGAGAAGAGGAGATCTATCATACCACCCCGCCATTGTCGAGAGCATATATTGAAAAGAGTAGAGTCGATCTGTTGTTAAGAGATAATCTCGGTTATCTTTATTTACTCGTTCGTTAAATAAATACAATAAAAGTATGCAATATGAATTAATTTATTTAACCAATTTCCAATAATAATTTATAATTTGATATAAAGCACATGAGTTAATTTATTGAATCAATTTTATAATCTGTAATTTGATATAGTACATTACTATTTAATAATGTAAGTTAGTTTATTCCTACATTCAACTTAGTAAATGAGTGCAAAAACTGGAAAATATATACTATCAAATAAGTAGATATAAATTGTGCGTAATCATAAGAGAAAACTTGAAAATATATACTGTTAAAGAGTAGTTATATTGTTATCAGCAAATCGCAGTTATGTGATATAGGTAATGATAAGAAGGGAGGGTCACAATCATTGAATAATAATCGACTCACCAAGAAATTTTTAAGAAAGTAATAAGATATGTGTTTTTCGGCATACTTAAAGTACTTTTTAAGGCCTTTTTATTTATAAGTTTTTATTCCGATAGTAGTATATTTTTATAACAGACGTAGACAAACGTGGCTCCAGCTTTAATGTTAGCATGAAAGGAAGGCTGATTGAGTATCAACCCATCGTTGATTTTTTATTAACTCAACAATGATTGCTTATCAAAATATTTTGGTAATGAATATTCCAATATTATACCAGGTTTAAGCCTTCAACCAAATATATATTGCATTAGCAAAATGAGATATGCCATAAGACCTTTGAGTAATGAATATCCCAATATTATACCTTCGATTAAATATACATTGCATTAGCATAATGAGATATGACATAAGACCTTTGAGTAGTGAATATTCCAATATTATATAGAGTTTAAACCTTCGACCAAATATACATCACATTAGCGCGATAAGATATGCCACAAGACCTTTAATACCATAACTTGTGGTAAAATGGTGTGGACACATATACTTTATAATCAAATGGAAAGAATATATACACATTCACATGAAAGAATAGAATTAGTAATCAACAAGTGACATTGATAACAATTGTATTATATAAGTCAAAACATAATTGTATTATATAAGTCGTAACTATATGTGAAAAGGGAAAAGGGTATTATGATTATTAAATAGAAAGGATGAAAAATAAATATATAGACCATGTCTTCCAATCTCATGGAAATGATGAGAAGAGGATGTTGGGTTTTAATAATAAGCTTAATCACATTGAGAAATGAACTTAGGATGGAAGTATATAGTAATTTAGTCGTTAAGTGTTATTAGACATCACATCCAAATTCTGTTAATTATTTGTTAAACTAATAATGCAGCATTTAGAAATTTGGATATCCTAAACATATTTATATAAGGTAAATAAAAAATAATTACGTACAAAAACATACAAAATGCACTGAAAATTCATGTCTATGCAGAAAAAGGACTACACTTGAATGCATATATAAATTTCCTTGGAATGTACAACATAAATCATCACTCTACATTGATGAAAAGGGTTAAAAAAATATCACGCAATGATGCCTGGCTTAACATACATTATCCTAGCAAACTTCAAACATGGCAAACAAATTTGGATTACCAACCGGTACTCTCACACTATGCCCTTTTGGAAACTGGTCTCATCTCTCCAGCGGATGAATGCATCTACAATGTGTTATGGCACCAATGGCCACGGAAAATGGTCTCATCTCTCTAGCAGATGAATGCATCGATGGTTCCTTGGGGGAATACTATCATATCTTAAACTAGATAAAATAAATCCTACTTTACAGTTGTTTAAGACTGCGACAACCTTGAGCAATAATTCATTGTTTATGGTCTGCTTCCACGTCTTTCTATAGAATGATTCTCAGGCTACCAGGTTTCAAATTCAAATGAAGAATATCATAAGTAAAACCTGAAATGAATGTTTGCTTAATAAAATACATAGCAATGTTTCCATTTAAAAACTCTACAAAAATCAAAAGACACTTCCTATTTTCTATTCCCTGCAGCTGCCAATTGCTCTCGAAGTTTTTCAATAATTATTGTCCCACCAATATCATACCAATAACAACGATGCCCCATGGCAAGACATCACATGAATTGGAGTTTATTGTCCCGTGACAAAGAAAAATAAAGCAGCGTGAGCTACCATTACTTTAGCTACCTCATATTCCCTTCACCCCAACCTCATTAGGTAATGGAAATACATAGTTATACAAAATTGCATGGAATTGTACTCGTTTTTGCATAATCAACAAGAATAAACAATATGTTGGTCCAACTATTTTGAAAATAATCGTGAGGGAAATGAGTCCACCATTGAATTGAATAATACATCAACACTTGAGATCAACAATCCCCTGTTGTGCTGGCCTTAATCTCCTAGCCATAATTGGCTCCAATGGCAGATTCTCACAATTGCGGACCTCAACCATAGGGTCGTGAATAAATAGTTAATCCAAGTAGATCTCTACTTCCTCCATGATTTGTTTTACATATTTGATGTTCATTTTCTTTCAACATAAAACTCAATCTTGATATATGAAACTGTCTTAGATTTGAAAATTTCCCAAGGACAATGAGGAATCCCTAATCTAGTCTTTTATGAATCTTCTTTATATTTATCTTTATATTCTTTTATGAATCTTCTTTATATTTATCTTGATATGAATAAATGTTTTCTTTCTAAACTGTTGATATGTAACTATTTATTTTGAAATTGAAAATCTAGGTATATCACTGCATTTGGTACTTACAAGAACTTTTATATAATTTAAGTTTTGAATTTTTTATGATGAATAATACTATTAGAGTGGAAAAAAGCTAAATGTATTGGAAAATTGATCACAATAATTGATTATAACTAATATTAATAAAATTAAAGAAATAATATATTTATCACAATAGTTGACTATAAATAATATTAATAAAATTAAAGAGATAATATATACTTTATTTTTTTAAATTGAAGATATAATATATAATATAAAGCTTAAATTTAATTATAATTTATTATTTAGAATTAATAATTGGAAAGATAGTATATAATCAATATCTTAAGTTTAATTATAAAAATTCTACAATTTATAATCAAAAAGTCCATTTTATTTAGAATCAATCTTCTCTCACTTTCAATTCTTATTTTTTAAAAACAAATATTTTTATGTGTAAGACAATGAGTAATTTTATTGTGCAATTTATGTTCAATCAAGATTATTAAATTGTGCACTCCAATGATCATGCAAATTAAAGAGATAATATATTGATCACAATGATTCACTATGAATAATATTAATAAAATTAAAGAGATAATATATACTTTAGGTTTTTAATTGAAGATATAATATATAATATAGAGCTTATATTTAATTATAAAATTCTATAATTTATTATTTAGAATCAATAATGGGAGAAATAGTATATAATCAATAGCTTAAGTTTAATTATAAAAATTCTATAATTTATGATGTATAATCAACTAGTCCATTTTATTTTGAATCAATCCTCTCTCAATTTCAACATTGACCCTTTAAAAACAAGTATTGATATGTGTACGGCAACGAGTAATGCTATCCTGCAATTTATGGGTCCAATCAAGATTAGTAAATGGTGCACTCAGAGTGGTCATGAATACACACTTAGATCTAGCCCTCTTAAGTTACCATCCTATGTTGTTGTGGCACTTGATAATTACATTGGGCCTCTATGGGACCAATCTTAATCAGAGCACATACCAATTCTACCCATAAATTGAAGTAACAAGAAACAAATCCCCCTCAGTATGGCTTGGGAATTGAATATCCATAAATCCCAAGGATTGACTGTAACAAGGTCAACCATTGACATTGCTAACACTGAAACATCAAGGCTTGACCTTCACGATGATACCATGCACTACAACATTAGAAGGAATGTGAATTTCACCATCATTCTTCTTCAAACACTATGCAAAGATGAAAAACACTTCATATGTATTCATATGTCCACTTCGAAGAAAGGAAGAGACATGCATTCATTCTCTATCCCTTTGACACTTAAAATTGTAACCCTCAATCCTTGCACCCCCTACCAAATAAAAATACCAATGTCGATTGCCAATATAATTAGTGTCAAACTTGATCACTACTTAACCCTCTATTGTTTTACTCACATATGTATACTTTCTCATATGACAAATTAATGTACATTTCATTTTACTTGCCATCCATTATATGGGTTTCAATTTATGGCTTATTAGTACTTGCACTAAAGTTTTCCTTTAAATTTCAACATATTGAAGTTCTTTTCAGTGTTTCATTTCCCCGCTTTAAGAGTATGCTAGTATATTCAGTAAAACAAATAAATAACTTTAAATTCTTTGACTTCGCTAACTTGAGGATGAGGATGAGAATTAGGATAAGAATAGACTAATGATGACAATATTATTTCTATTATAAATAATAATAATATATTATTGACTATTTCGATTTTTCAATTAGTTTTCATTAAAATATAATAATAAATTGTGGATTCGAATACACAACCAACATCATCAAATTCCCATGTCACACTTGATTATGTAATCTGAAAATTTGATATTTATACTAAAAAAGAAGAAGCAGGATTCTTGCTAGTTTGACCTCCCTCCTTTATAATCATGAAGGAGAAGATTATAAGATGTTCGCCGGACTTTGCATAGGAAAATGGGCTAATTTCCCATGGTTGTGACGGCCGCTTTTGGAATTACAATATAAAGAAAAATAAATTATTTCTAAAGAAAGGTTCTCTCATGACGTGACACGTAACCGTCCCTTTTAAAGATTAGACGACTTTTCTCCCTCTGCTCACTCAATAGAAAGTTCACTTTTTATATTTTAATGTTAAATATGAAATACTTTAGGGTTTAGCTTACACCTTTTTCTTGATCTAGGAAGACTATTTTCTGTCTTATTTTCAAGTCATCTTATATTTTTGACTTATTCTCATTTGTGTTTGAATTATTGCCTGTTAACTAGTCTATTCAAAAATTGTAAACATATCAGTTGTCGAGGCTAATGAGGAACATACCAGTTGTCGAGGCTGATGAGTTCAAACAATATGAAGAAGAAGAGATCACCTATATTGATGGAGGCTTACCACGATATGAGGATGGTTACTTTAGTGACCAAATGTATAATGAATATCAATGATGAACCATTGGTGGTTATATTAAAAACTGATTGAGCAAGGAAGGTTGAAGTAAGTGAAAACTTGCCTTATCACTAAGTATCTTTTATTGAGGGAAGAGATATGCAAGGCCATTTCTTTCAAGTCTTATATCTATTGAAGATATGGATTTTTTACCAAGGATGTAAATGTGGATTCATGGAAGAAAAATAGATCATCAAGAGAGGAACCAAGTTGTTCCACCAATCAGAGCAAAGAAGAAGACAAGAATACAAGATGAAAAGCTAAACCAAAAACATCCCTTTATGGGAGTTTTATGAGATTATTTGGAAAAACGTCAAATTTCCAGGAAGAATATGGAAATGAAGTAGAAGCACTTGAACATGAAAGTGAATCCATGCACATAGATTCACTCAAATCAAATGAATAATTGAAGCAGAGTGAACCACAAGTTGTAGATGTAAGTCTTCCCGAGGAGCATAAAGAAGAAGAGCACGCCAATACAAATAAGCCACTTGGAGAGGATGAAAAGGATCCACAAATGTATGATCAAAATTCTGATTTTTACAATAGTCACTTTACATTGCATCCCCTTGAAGTACCTTCCACATCATACCATAAAAGTGATATTGCGAATGCTTCTAATGATGATCTGTGTGAACCATATGCTGTGGACTCATGCCACAAGCAAGTTGATCCTTTATGGAATCCATTTGATGAAGAAAACTTGGAGGAGTATTTTCCTTGTGAACCACATCATTTGAGTGGGAAACTAAGGGAAAATCAAGAGAAGCTCAAGGCAGCCTTGAAAAACTTGGTTGGCATCAATGCCTTGGTGTCTAATTGATGTTGGAGAGCTTCAGGTGAAGATTGTGGGGAAAATATTTCTTGGGGGATTTCGAAGCTCTCAAAGAAGCAATGGCCAAGATGGAAATGAGCTACATGAACCTATTTGTAGATAGAAATAATCTTCTCATGGTGAGAGAAATTTACCATCATGCACTCAGAAGGGAAGAAGATGAATCATAAAGGCTCATTAGCGAATTGTAGGCCACCAATGATTATTTGAAGTGCACACAAGAATCCCTTCAAGGATCAAGAATGAAAATAGATAAGCTTCGTGAAGAGTTGAATATGTTACACTCTTCATCCTGCATGAGAAACACTCATTTGTACATGGCCAGATACACCTTGGACATGATGGAGGAACCTCATGTGGGGATTGGACATGAGGAAAATTTTGATTTGTAGCTGCTTAAGAAGAGAAATGCCATTGAAGACTTTGGTCAAGCCATTAGCTATGGGAGAGATAGCTAAGTGTTGGTTGTGGAGTCTGATCTCCAGATTCATAGATATTATTATTATTCAGCCGTGTTTGTACCCCAATATTATATGATATGTAGGTGGACTGTACACTCACCCCAGCAGGGGGGTGTGGGGGGGCATTGCCCCTCCACAGGGTTCTAGGGGGTCTGGGGGCGAAGCCCCCGAAGAAAATTTTTGGGGTTATTTTACGAGCCCATAGTTTTGGGTAACCCGTGGTATTTTTCCATTGTATCTCCTTTATAAAAGAAAGACATTGTAATATGGATAGGGATGATGTATTAGGTTTTATTCATTGTAAAGATCTTTGAGATCAGAGAAGAGAGAGAGGAAGTGCAGCGGCTGTGCTGCAGGTTGTATCCCTTCACTTTGCTGGACGGAATAATAATAAGGACTGACAACTTCAGTGTGGACATAGCCCAAGTTGGGGTGAACCACGATATATCTGTGTCTCTCTTGTAATGTGTGTGTGATGATATTGCATTTCTGTTTATTGTTATTGCTCTGCGATCCTGTTTTTCTAACAATTGGTATCAGAGCCGAAGGTCTATTTGGCAGATAAACCCGCAGGAAGCTACGGTTTCTGGTTCGAGTGGGAGCAATGGAGGAAGAAAGAAAGTTTAAGGTCGAGAAGTTTAACGGCCAAAACTTCCAGTTATGGAAGATGCAAATGGAGGACTATCTGTACTAGAAGGATCTATTCCTACCGTTGGAAGGAAGAGAAAAGCTGCCGGCGGCCATGAAGGATGAAGAATGGGAGGTTTTTGATAGAAAGGATCTGGGAACAATACGGCTGAGCTTGGCTTCATCGGTGGTTTTCAATATCTCAAAAGAAACGATAACGGAGGGTTTGATGAGCGCATTGGGTAAGCTGTATGAAAAACCCTCGGCCTCCAACAAGGTATTTCTAATGAAGCGTTTATTTAATATGAAGATGTCTGAAGGTGGATCTGTTACTGATCATTTAAATGAGTTTAATATGGTTACAAATCAACTAAGTTCTGTAAGTGTGAACTTTGATGATGAGGTTAGGGCTCTTCTATTCTTGTGTTCATTGCCAGAAAGATGGAATAGCTTGGTCATGGATGTAAGTAACTCTATCTCTGGTTCAAACACCTTGAAATTTGATGATGTTATTGGTGTTATTCTTAGCGAGGAAATGCGAAGAAAAAGCACAGATGAGACATCAGGTAATGCGCTGACCATGGAGAGCAGGGGAAGACAAAATGAGAGAGGAAAGAACCAAGGTAATAGTGGCAAGTCTAAAATGGGAAGATCGAAATCCAGACTCGGAAAAATAAAGTGCTGGAACTGTGGAAAGAAAGGACATCTGAAGAAAGACTGCAGATCTCTAAAGAAGAAAGGAGATGCACAGAAGAAAAATACCCAGGAAGCAAATGTAATAGGTGATGTGTTACAAGATGCTTTGATTCTTTCATTAGATAATACTAGTGATTATTGGGTAGTAGATTCAGGAGCTTCATGTCATGCTACACCCCATAGGAAATACTTTCATGAGTATGTTCCTGGCGATTTTGGACATGTTTTATTGGGTGATGATGAGCCATGTAAAATTATTGGAATGGGTAAGGTATGGATAAAAGTTAAGAATGGAACTGACTGGCTGTTGAAAGATGATAGGCATATTCCTGCTATGAAAAGAAATCTGATCTCAACAGGGTAGTTGGGAGATGGCGGCTATCTATCTACATTTGGAGAAAAATGGTGGAAGATCACTAAAAGATCAATGGTGATATCAAAATGAGGCAGGATAGGTATGTTGTATTTATGTCCTCATAATACTGATCATTCTATCTCTTTAGCGTCCACAGGAACAGATACAGCATTGTGGCATCATAGGCTTGGCCACATGAGTGAGAAGGGGATGCAGATTCTCCACTCAAGGAAGTTGCTGCCAGATTTGAAGTAGGTAAGTTTGGAATTATGTGAGAACTGTGTTTATGGAAAACAAAAGAGAGTCAGATTTCTCAGGGTTGGGAAACAGAAGAAGAATGAAAAGTTAGAGCTAGTGCATACAGATGTATGGGGACCGGCTCAGGTACAATCTCTTGGTGGCTCTCATTATTATGTTACATTTATTGATGATGCAACTAGGAAAACTTAGGTTTATTGCATTAGACAGAAATATGATGTGTTTGCTACTTTTAAGAAGTGGAAAGCTTTGGTTGAGAATGAGACAAGAAAAAGGTTGAAGTGTCTCAGATCTGATAATGGAGGTGAGTACTGCAGCAAGGAGTTTGATAGTTACTGTTCATACCATGGGATTCATAGAGAGAAGACAGTCCCAGGAACACCACAAGAAAATGGTGTGTCATAAAGGATGAACAGAACGATCATGGAGCGTGCAAGGTGTATGAGACTGCATGTAGGGTTGCCCTTACAGTTTTGGGCGGATGCTGTAAATACTGCTATTTATTTAATAAACAGAGGACCTTCAAGTGCTTTGGATGGTGGTATTCCAAAGGAGGCATGGACAGATAAAAAGGTAAACAACTCATTTCTGAGAACGTTTGGTTGTGAAGCATTTGTCCATATTGATAAAGAAAATAGAACAAAGCTTGAAGCTAAATCCAAGAAATGTACCTTTATTGGATATGGGGTTGATGAATTTGGTTATCGCTTATGGGATTATGAAAATAACAAAATCATCAGGAGTAGAGATATAATATTCAATGAAAATGTCATGTATAAAGATCAGTTGCAGAGAAAGAAACAGGAAAAAGAAAACACAGAGTACACAGTACTTGATGAAATTGAATAAAATGAAGTTCCAAAGGTGCCAGAAAATCAAGAACAGCAGCAAGTACCTGAAACTCCTGCAACTGTAAGAAGATTTACCAGGTTAAGTAGACTCCCTGAACGATAGTCTCCTTCAATGTATTATTTGTTGATGACTGATGCTGGTGAACTAGAATGTTATGAAGAAGCAATGCAGGTGGAAACTAGAAAGAAGTGGGAGCAAGGCACGAATGAGGAGATGGACTCATTGGTAGGAAACCAGACTTGAGATCTAGTTCACTTGCCTGCTGGTAAAAGAGCATTGCAGAACAAATGGATTTACAGGTTGAAAAAAGAAGGAGGTAAGAAGCGGTACAAGGACAGACTTGTTGTAAGGGGGTTTGCACAGAAGAAAGGTATTGATTTTGATGAAATATTTTCTCCTGTTGTTAAGATGACTTCAATTAGAACTATCTTAAGTCTAGTGGTGGTAGAAGATTTGCATCTTGAACAGTTAGATGTAAAAACAACCTTTCTCCATGGGGATTTGGAGGAAGAGATATATATGCAGCAGCCACAAGGGTATGAGGTCAAAGGTAAGGAGAACTTGGTATGCAGGTTGAAAAAGAGTTTGTATGGTTTGAAGCAAGCTCCAAGGCAATGGTATTTAAAATTTGACAGGTTTATGACAGAACAAGGTTATAGTAGATGTTATTCTGACCACTGTGTTTATTTCAAGAAGCTAGACAATGAAAGATATATTATCTTGTTATTGTATGTGGATGACATGCTTGTTGCAGGGTCTAACATGTAGGATATAAATGTACTCAAAAGGAAGCTAGCTAATTCATTTGCGATGAAGGATTTGGGTGCTCCAAATCAAATCCTTGGTATGAGAATAACGAGAGACAGGAAAAATTGCAAATTGACATTGTCTTAGAGTGAGTACATACAAAAGGTGTTGGAGAGGTTCAGAATGCAGAATGCAAAACCAGTTAGTACACCATTGGCTAGCCATTTCAGTCTAAGTAAGGAAATGTGTCCCAAGACATAGGAAGAGACAAATTACATGTCCAAGATTCCCTATCAATCAACAGTTGGTAGCTTGATGTATGCCATGGTGTGCACAAGACCATATATTGCACAAGCAGTGGGAGTTGTGAGCAGATATATGAACAATTCAGGTAAAGAACATTGGAAGGCAGTACAGTGGATTCTCAGGTATTTGAGAGGTACCACTACTCAGGCATTATGTTTTGGAGGTTCAGACACTGTTCTACAGGGATATGTTGATGCAGATATGGCAGGTGATAAGGATAGCGGGAGGAGCACCACAGGGTATGTGTTTACTGTAGGTGGAACAACAGTAAGTTGGATTTCGAAACTGCAGAAGGTTGTTGCAGTTTCAACAACGGAAGCAGAGTATGTTGCTGTTACAGAGGCTAGTAAAGAGATGATTTGGTTGCAGAGGTTTATGGAGGAATTGGGTAAGAAGCAGAAGGATAGCAGGTTGTATAGTGATAGCCAGAGTGTCATTCATCTTGCAAAGAACTCAGCATTCCATTCCAGGACTAAACATACACAGCTCAAGGACCATTTCATACGCTCTGTTCTGAAAGATGAACTGTTGAAGCTGGAAAAGATACATACTAGCCAGAATCCTGCAGACATGTTCACGAAGGTAGTGACCAGAGAGAAACTGAGTTCTTTCTCGGTTTCAGTTGGCCTTCTAGCATGAAGGTGAAGAGGAGAAAGTTGCCAAGTCCAAGTCCAGCAAGTGTAGCAGCGGTGGAGTTGTTGTGATCAGTCTCCAAGTGGGAGATTGTTGGTTGTGGAGCTTGATCTCTAGATTCAGAGATATTATTATTATTCAGTCGTGTTTGTACCGCAGTATTATATAAGATGTATGTGGAATGTGCACTCAACCTAGCGGGGGGGGTGTGGGGGGGCATCACCCCCTCATGGGGTTCCAGGGGGGACCATCCCCCCTGGTTGGGGGGTCCGAGGGCGAAGCCCCTGAAGGAAATTTTTGGGGTTGTTTTATGGGCCCATGGTCTTGGGTAACCTATGGTATTTTCCCATTGTATCTTCCTTATAAAAGAAAGACATTGTAATACAGATAGGGATGATGCATTAGGTTTTATGCTTTGTAAATATATCTGAGATCAGAGAAGAGAGACTGTGAGATAGTGAAGAGGAAGTGCAGCGGATGTGCTGCAGGTTGTATCCCTTCACTTTGCTGGATGAAATAATAATAAGGATTGACAACTTCAGTGTGGGCGTAGCCCAAGTTGGGGTGAACCACGATATATCTGTGTCTCTCTTGTAATGTGTGTGTGATTATATTTGCATTTCTGTTTATTGTTATTGCTCTGCGATCTTGTTTTTCTAACACTAAGGACATACCTTTAAAACCAGGAAGCAAAGGTATTCACTTATCCATGGATTGGGTAGATGAGTACATAACCGAAATGGAAGTTCAAGGATGCACTGTAAAGTTAGTCACATCAGATCTAATGAACAAATAAATCAGTCACAACAGATGAACATAGAAGAAATGGTGCAAAACTGTGCAAAACATGCAGCAGTGCTCTCTATCCCAGAAAGGGTGAATGAATTACAATACAAACTGTTACAATGAACAGAGCAATTCGAATTGCCTAAGGAGGTCATTCGAATCACTGAATGGAGTAGCTTGACTCAATCTAGGAGTCCTCATCAATCATCGGTGTTGCTCATCAATCACAACAAACAGTCATCCAGGTGTCAAGCTGAGTCTAACTGATCATAATAAATGTAACTGAAGTGTGTAGCACTGATATAGGATCTGGAGGCTCAGTGGGGGCGCATGGGAGGCTAACTGGAGTCAGAGCAAGTCACCTAATCGAACTGGAGGTCAATCGGAGGTGAAACAGTCAGTCAGGAGTGAAATCGGAGTGAAATCAATCAGAATCGGAGCTAACTGAATGTAACTGGAGTGAATCTGCAGTGGTAGGTGAGCAAGTGCGCCCTTCTCAGTCAGTAGGTGAGAAGAGGGCGCCTTTCAGCTTAGGAGGGCTAAAACTCTGTGGAAAGTGGCTCCCGGGTGCTAGAAGAAGGTGGATAAGGTGCTGGAGGCATCAAACTGGTGACTGGACTGCATATCCTGAAATAGATCATGCAAGATCCTGAAGTAGATATGTATCCCGAAATAGATGATCCTGAAATAGATATGTATCCCGAAATAGATGATGGATATCCGAACACCCCCCCTCAAGATAGACTATGATGTGCCAACTAAAAATAATGTGGGGCCCTGGTAACTAAGACCAAAGGTCACCCCAATACAATAATCCAAAAAAAAATGCTGAAAAATAAACTAAGTGAGGAAAGAGGGAAAACCCAGTGGGAAGAAAGCCCCCCCTCAAGTCTAAAGCATAATAATGAATCAATCTGTCTCCACCATGATGGAACTCACCCCCAACAGTGAACGGAGGTAAGAGAACTTCTTCTCAGTGAAGCTCTTGGTGAAGATGTCTGCAATTTGCTCATCGGTAGGGCAATATTGCAGAATGATGGTGCGGTCATGCACCAACTGTCGAATGTAATGCATATGAATCTCAATGTGCTTGGTCCTCTGCCGCTGAACTGGATCTGTGGAGATCTTGATAGCACTTTGATTGTCACAAAATAGGACAGTCGAAGTAGTGCCACCAAAACCAAACTCGGAAAGAATACCCTGCAACCAAACTGCCTGAATGCAGGCATTGACTGCCCCTCGATACTCTGCCTCTGCTGAAGAAAGTGCAATGGCTGCTTGCTTTTTGCTGGACCAGCAAATAGCACCATGACCAATCATGAAAACATAACCGGAAGTGGACTTCCGATCAATGCTATCACCTGCCCAATCTGAATCAGTAAAACCAATGAAATCTAGCTCAGAATCTGCAGCATAATGTATGCCAAACTGTCTCGTACCTTGCACATACTGCAAGATCCGCTTGGCTGCTCGCCAATGAAGCTCATGTGGCTGCTGCATATATCTTGACACTGCACTCACGGCATATGAGATATCAGGCCGTGAATGTGTCAAATAAAGTAGTGAACCAATCAACTGTCGATACATACTGCAATCTGCAAGCGGTGTGGAATCTCCCTCCTCAAGACTGATTCCTGAGAGGAATGGGAACGGGGCTGCCTTACATTCAGCCATATTAAACTTCAATAACAGGTCGGAAGCATATTTTTGCTGAGATATAGTGATCCCATCGAAATTTTGAGCTATCTCCAAGCCCAAAAAGTGACTCAGCAAGCCCAAATCGCTCATGTCAAAAGCTAGATTTAAGGCAGTTTTTAGCTTGTTTATTGAAGTAAGTGTGCTACCAGTAATAAGCAGATCATCAACATAAAGTACAATAACCAACAAATTACCTTTAACTCGCTGAATATAGACATTCGGATCAGATTTGCATCTTTGGAAATTCTGAGAAAGAAGGAAGGAGTCCATCTTTGCGTACCAAGCTCTTGGGGCCTGTTTTAACCCGTACAAAGACTTCTTCAATCTACAAACCAATGATGGATCTGATGTATAACCCTCTGGCTGCTGCATATAGACCTCTTCAGCAAGGTCTCCATGTAAAAATGCACTCTTCACATCCATGTGATGCACCTCCCAGTGCTTGGATGCGGCAATAGCTAAAACAAGGCGGATGGAATCCATCTTTGCAACCGGTGCAAAGGTCTCTGTGTAGTCCACTCCTTGGACTTGGGAAAAACCTTTTGCCACCAACCTTGCTTTATATTTGCTGATAGTGCCATCAGCAGCAACTTTAGTACGGTAGACCCATTTACACTTCACTAATTTTCTTCCAGGTGGAAGAGAAACTAGCTCCCATGTATTGTTCTTTTGAAGAGAACTGTACTCTTCATCCATGGCATCTTTCCATCTCGGATCTCGATGGGCTGAATAATATGATTGGGGATCTGAACCAGCCATCAAATAACAAATCTCAGGAAGAAATGGATCAGCAATAGAAAGAGCCATACCTGCCCTTTGAAAGTCTCCTCTTGTTCGTCTCGGATCAGCAGGATTTCCAAGATTCGAACCAGCAGATTGTAGAGTATTTTGGGCCCACTTTGGTAACTGAGGGAGATCTGAATGGTCGGATTCCGAACCTGATATGTCATTATCATCATATGCTGCTACAATATCAGAAATATCAGAACTCATACCTTCATTATCGCTGCTCGAATCTTCTTCTGGTGAAGGCGGTGAATCGGCAGTTTTCTCCTCAACTAGTTGCAATTCTTGAAGCGGTTCTTCAAACTGCACACTGCGCTCTATGAATATATTTTTAGATCTGATATCCATGAGTTTATATGCTTTTGATTCTTCCCCATATCCTATCAATATGCACTCGATACTTTGTGGATCCAAAGCTCGTCTCTTCTCAGAAGGAATTCTAGCCCATGCAGTAGAGCCAAAAACTCTCAAATTTGACACATCCGGTTTGTGACCAAAGAATGCTTCGAAAGGAGTCATACCTTTCACGGATGAATGTGGAACTCGGTTCTGTATATATGCAGCAACATTGATTGCTTCAGCCCAAATATTTGCAGCCAAACCTTTTGATTCAATCATGCATGTAGCCATCTCTTTCAGTGACCGGTTTTTCCTTTCCGCTACACCGTTCTGCTGGGGTGTGTAGGGAACTGTATGTTGGATCTTGATTCCGCTTTGGGCACAAAGTTGCAGCAACTCGGACTTGATATATTCCCCACCATTATCAGATCTAAGATCTTTGATCTTTCTCTCAGTGGTGGTCTCAACAGAAGCCTTAAAATCCTTGAATTTTCCAAGCACTTCTGACTTGTTTTTGAGAAAGAATACCCATGTAAAGCGAGAATAATCATCAATAAATGTCAAAACATACCTTGAACCATTTAATGACATATGGGGCAGCGGACCGCTGATATCAGAATGGATCAATCCCAAAATAGTAGAGGCTCTGCTAGCCTTGCCGCGGTCGAATCTGTGCTCGGGGTGCTTCCCAATAATGCAACCGGTGCATATTCCCTTCGAGGAACGGAGTTGTGGCAGCCCATCAACCATGGATTTATTTGATAGCAGCAGCAAATACTTATAATTTAGATGTCCAAATCTTTCATGCCAAAGCCTACTAACCTCATTACCATGTGTGCGAAGAGCAGTGGGCTTTGCAAGCGGAATAAAGTGTGAAAACTCATAACATTTTGCAGTGTGGTTTGCCTTTCCAACCGCAACTAGTCTTCCACTTTTGATATCAGAAATTTCAACTGTATTAGGGCTGAATGTGACTTTCTTTGGATCACCAGTATGTGTCATTTGATAAACAGAAAGGAGATTCGAAGCTAAGGAAGGCACATAGAGAACATTCTGAAAGCATCCATGATCTACATGAATCGTCCCTTTGCCCTTTGAAGAAATTTTTGAGTCATCTCCCAAATGGATGGGGATGGAGCTGTTTGGATCGAATGAGGAAAAAGAATCAATATTTGCAGCCATATGATTTGATGCACCCGAATCTATCAAGAGAGTGGGCTTCGAAACCGTTGCCATGAGTGCTTGTCCTCTTTCATGATCGTCATTCCGATCCTTCTTCCTTGCACCGTCAGGAAGGGTTATGTTGTTCTTTTCCAAAAGGAGGGCCATTTGATCTATAGTCTTCTTCATACATGAACTTTCGGGATGAAAGCCACGGTTACAATAAGTACATTTAGATTTTTGGTTACCTTCTTTGCCCTTTTGCTTGGATTTCGAACTGGATGGTGCATCCATTTGCTTGCCTTTGTCTTTTTGCTTGTGAGGCTCGAATTTGGGCTTCTCCTTCTTTAGCTTTCCTTTACCATTCGAGATCTTGGGTCCTTGAACAAATAGGGCTGAATCTTTGGAGCTTATGGACCCCATTTGAATCAACTTGTCATGCTCTTTCGTAACGGACTCAATGAAGGCATTCAAGGTAGGCATCTTCCAATTCGGGGTAGTTAGCCGACCGGAATTGAAAGTGGAGACAAATACCGAATAATCTTTCCCAAGCTTGCTTAGAATGGAGAGGATCAACTGCTTATCCTCTTTGATAACACCACTGTTCTTCAATTGCAAGTTCAAGTTCTTGAATTTTGTGAAGAATTCATTGATGGTCTCGAAATTTTCAGGATTAAGGCCAATCAATTCATTCTCTAATTGAAAAGCCCTAAGCTCATCCTGCTTGCCGAATAGTGTCTCAAGTTGCTCCCATATGGCTTTTGGAGTCTTCAATCCGCTGAGATGGAAGTGAAGATCCTTGGAGATGGAGAGACAAAGAAGACCGTAAGCTTCATCAAGCTTATTGTAGTGTTTGGTTCTTTCTGCCACATTGTTTGGCTCCAATTCAAGACCAAGAGTGACTCGGTAGTATCCTTTTGAACGTAATATGATCTCCATATCATCTTTCCAATCAAAATAATTGAATGGGGTGAGGATAGGCTTTGAAGAAGAGTATTCCATTGCTAGGAGCGAGTCAAATGATGAAGAAGAGGCTTGCTTGCAAACTATAGCGAATGGAAATGCTGTAGGGAAGCTTGCATGCAGAATGTAGCGAATGCACTTGGAGGAGATAATTAACCTGCAAATCACATAAGAACAATCACAATAAGGTCGAACAATCCACCCTTTGAGAGTTGCATCACACCTGGGATTGGATTTCAAGCAATGTTGAATGGGTCCAATGTATCAAATCCAGGAATTATGTGGTAACTCAAGCTTCTGGAGTGGTATTGGAATAATTTTCAAGCTTTGCATGCACATGAGCGAATGCCCTTGAGATATCTCATGCCAAACTTTTTGCAATTTTTAGCAATTCAGTCAAATCTTCTTGTATAAACACCTGTAGAAAAGAGATCTTGTCCCTGCAATGGCTCTGATACCATGTAAAGTTAGTCACAGCAGATCTAATGAACAAATAAATCAGTCACAACAGATGAACATAGAAGAAATGGTGCAAAACTGTGCAAAACATGCAGCAGTGCTCTCTATCCCAGAAAGGGTGAATGAATTACAATACAAACTGTTACAATGAACAGAGCAATTCGAATTGCCTAAGGAGGTCATTCGAATCACTGAATGGAGTAGCTTGACTCAATCTAGGAGTCCTCATCAATCATCGGTGTTGCTCATCAATCACAACAAACAGTCATCCAGGTGTCAAGCTGAGTCTAACTGATCATAATAAATGTAACTGAAGTGTGTAGCACTGATATAGGATCTGGAGGCTCAGTGGGGGCGCATGGGAGGCTAACTGGAGTCAGAGCAAGTCACCTAATCGAACTGGAGGTCAATCGGAGGTGAAACAGTCAGTCAGGAGTGAAATCGGAGTGAAATCAATCAGAATCGGAGCTAACTGAATGTAACTGGAGTGAATCTGCAGTGGTAGGTGAGCAAGTGCGCCCTTCTCAGTCAGTAGGTGAGAAGAGGGCGCCTTTCAGCTTAGGAGGGCTAAAACTCTGTGGAAAGTGGCTCCCGGGTGCTAGAAGAAGGTGGATAAGGTGCTGGAGGCATCAAACTGGTGACTGGACTGCATATCCTGAAATAGATCATGCAAGATCCTGAAGTAGATATGTATCCCGAAATAGATGATCCTGAAATAGATATGTATCCCGAAATAGATGATGGATATCCGAACATGCACTAGACTTGCTTGCATTAGTAGGCGATTTATGGACACAGATAGACAAAGTGGATTTCTACAGATAAGAAAGAGACATGATATGTAAATAAGTACTACAGTTAGCTGCTACAGAAAGAAGGTTGATATCAACCCTAGATAAATTCGAGAAACTATTGAAAGCAAAAAGGGTGACTGTCAAAGCAAAACATGTCACCATTAAAGAGATTGAAAGTAAAATGAAAGCCTTAGGGGTTAATCCAAGAAAATTTTCTCATGCTAATTCACTACTGCAGCAAAAAGATAATGAGATTGCATATCTCAAAAAGGAGTTGAAGATACCTAGAACTAGACCAGTCCAAACTCTTGAACTAATAAAGGCACAAGAAGAGAAGAAGCATATATATGAAATCATGTTGAAGTATAGGAGCGTGGCAAAGGAATATGAGAACAAAGTAAATGATTTGGAGCTTTGGATTTCTACTTTGAAGCCACATAAAACTTCCTTGAATGCAGAGGTTATTCCACCAACATCATCTCCCATCCTGAAAGAGGTTAATAAACCTCAGGAGAGGCAGGACAAAGTACAAAAGAGCTTGAGAAGCAAGCTGCAATTTAGGTGGTAATAAATGTCATGGAAGAGGACACCACAATTCAACAACCAGATAGCAGAGATAGCAGAGTTAAGGAATTGGCAGTTGAAGTGAGTCAAAAGGATAGTAGAATTTTTGAGTTAGAGAATGGATTAAGTGAAAAGGAAGACCAATTTGATGATTTGGAAACTAAAATAAATGATCTAAAAATCTAGATCACCAAATTGCAATTTAGATGTTGAAGGAGAGGAGCTACTGAGAAGAACAAACAAATCCTTGTGGGATATAATAACACAATAATTCCTGAAAAAGTGGGAACATTGTGAGGTGATCCAAGATGAGCTAGAATTGGCTAAAGCAGCCCAAGAGGAAGTGAAGATGGTGGAAAAAGTGATTGGAGAAATTCCTAAGCATGTAGATCTGATAATTGACTACCTAAATAGCAAAACCAAAAGGAAATTAGAAGAATTGTAAATTTACAACAGAATCAAGTTGATTAAGATAGCCATACAAATGATCATGAAACAAATATTGCTAAAGATAACTCAAGACAGTATAGAACCACTCACTGATGGAATAGAGACATTCAAGGGCCTTTTTAATGATGTCACAATGTTGGGGATAGCACATCCATGGGATGGAAATGGAGAGATATATCAAAAATAAGAATATAAATCCAATCTAATCCAAAAGAGAGATGAGGCATTCCAATTTGATGTGTTAGAAGGGGAGATAAGTGGCGATCAAGTAATTGAAAGGTTGAAATCTGAATTTGAAATTTGGATCCTGCTTAAGAATATATTGAAAATATTAGGGCCTATATCATATGAGAAGACCAAAAATGTTGAAATAGCATTGGAGGCCTTAAAATCACACCACTACCTAATAGATAAGGAGTGGAAATATGTGTCTAAGTACCATAAATTGATTCTGCCACCCCAAGGGAAAATTGTAGGACGAACATCAAGTCAAGTACAAGGACAGTCTGTAGGGAATCCAAATCCTTAAGTTTTCATGCCACCAGGAGGACAAGCCAACATCCATATGATGCATCAATTCCTCGGGAAGACATCGATCAGGCCCATGGGAAAACCATGTGTACATCCAGTTGGTCAATTAGTTGGTCAAGCGGGTGAAAAATGAGATGGAAATCATCTCAGCCTAAGGGAACCAAAAAGGGGCCGAGAAAGAATAAATGAATAAGACAAAAGCTATTAAGCAATTGTAAAATTAAAGTGAAAGTGACAGACCTACAAGGTTGTTACAAATCAGTTAAGGAAAACATAAAGAAGTTACAACTTGGAGCCTACATAAGTATTTTGAGCTTAGTAATCAAGGCTGGAAATTTTTAGAGGGTCTCTAGGATTGCTACTTGATGTATTGTTTTGCATGTAATAGAACTTTTCTAAGATAAAAATTGTGGAGTGTTGCAGGGATGTTTTTCCTCTGTAATTTTGTCCTTCTCTAGTTTTTCCATATCTGATTCATGTCTATGTAAATATTTCCTGAGAGATTAATATAGCATTGAGAAACATATTCATCCATATTTGTGTCATTGATGTAAATGTAGGGTTGAATGTTGATATTGATATAAGAGATTTCATTGCTGTTGACCTCTGGTCTAGTTTCAAGATGTTCATATGATCCAACTGTATCTAAAGGTTTTATTTATTGTTGCTTTTGTGTAGAGTGGATTTAATCTAAAATGCCTAAAAGAAATAAATATACAAGCAACTAGAGTATTGCAAGTTAACTCAAATTCTTATACTAATAATTTCTTATAACTTGAAAGCAATGAAGAATTTTTTATAATATACTTTAGTGCACATGATAAGGGTGTTGGTAACCTTAAAATTTGATCCCTAAAAAAAGAGAGTGCAAATTGATTATGCTCCCTACTTAAACTAGGTGATCTAAATGACCAATAAAGCAAAAATAGATTGCGGTTTTTTTTTGTTAGGTCCTTTAGAATGTGTGAGAAGCCATAGGGACTACAATTATGGAAAGCTAAAACTGAAAAATACAAACTTATGCCAACCTTCACCAGTTATACACCTCACAGTTGCATTGTAGTGCAACCTGTAAATAACAGTGTGCATAGAAAATAGGTGCGAGAAACAAAACTAAGTGCCCAAGTGATAGTGCAAGGTTAGGCTTGTAATGGTCACGTGGAAAAAATGTGCAGTATGATAAATAGTAAATTCATTCAAAAATATGGGGAGAGAGATACAATATCCACATGGTAAAATACTGTGAGAGATAGAGAAGAAAAATTGCACGGTAGTGTGACTATTGATGCCAAAGTAACATGACTCAAGTTGGAATAGATGGAGCGATCCATGCGATCTAAAAATGATTGTTAGAAGTCCTTTAGATTGCGAAATTCATTGGTTAGGGGTATGGTTAGTAAGGTTATGATCCTGCAAGATCCCCAGATTAGACCAATAGAAAATAGACAACCTATAGATGAGAAAATAAATGAAAATAACAAAGTGGAGTCACCAACACTATTGTGGGAAAAATGGCTTAGAGGAGGTTGTTCCTCATTTCCTTGCAGTTTATAACTAAGGAAACAATAGATGCAATAGTTAGTATAATAATTACCAAGTAGTTAAAGCAATAAATTGAATAATAACATACAAACAACTATCTCAATGATCAAACTTTCCAAAATGAGGTAAAAACATAGTAAAATATGGGTTTCAACCAATTAATTGATGTCCAATGGAAAATCTATATGTACAATGGTGTCACCTTGAGGAATGAAACTTCCAAGGGGAAACCAACACTCTCTTCAGGGAAGGTCCTTTTTGTTCTCTCCAATTTCTATCTGATTATTTGGGAAAGATGAGGAAAATCCACTTGCTTCCTACTAAAGAAGACCAAGGAGCTTGAGATGCCGATGGTGAACAATAATAGGAATAAAAGAGAGGTCTTCCACAACCAATCCAACATCATTACAATCTTCTTTAATTCTATTATGGTTTTACATACAAGAAGCCACCTTTTATAGTTGAAAGGAGTGGTCGTACACATATGGTTCTGAGTGTGAATACAATCTCCCTTGAAGTGAACACCCAAGTGCTAATCTAGGGAAATCGAATGCCCAAGTGATTGAGTGGAGTACCTTTCAGTCTGCAAGTGGTAGATCATATTTAAGCCATCTTGAATGTGTCGTAGAATTTATGACTCAGTGTCTCTTTGCACAATTGCATGGCTATGACAATATCTTCTGCATTGTCACGCATGTATTCCTTTTACGATGCCACATTGCTATGTCACACGTGATTTCTTTGATGAGCCAACATTGCCATGTGAGTATCATTTGGTGAATTTGCACAGTTGTGTCGTGCAAACATTCCTTTGGTGAATCCACATTATCGTATGGGTTTTATTTGGTGAACATGCATGGTTGTATCACCATACTAATGTTTTCAAGTTTATTTCATTTCACATGTTGATTGTTGGTAAAAAGGAAGCCCTGTGATATGCATGATGTATGCTGATGATGCCTTTATGTAACAAGTGCTAAATGTCACATGTATGTGTGATTTAGGTGATAATACCTCCACCGACAACAAAAAACACACATATCTTTTCCAAGAAGAGGCGTTTACTAATGAAACCATAGGCATTCTCATTACCAGGACCCTCCAAATGATTGTAGAAAGAAAAGAAATCCTTCAAAACATTTGGAAAATGGAAAGTCTCCTTGATTGATGAAAGACTTGATGTTGCTTCCAAGGATTAAATGCTCATTTGTTGTGATCTGACAAAACGACCCTCAACAAATCCATTAGCATCACCAAATATGTGATCCCTCTATACTGAGGCATGAAACCCCATGCAACCTAAGTAAGAATAAACCAATATTGCAAATGGTTCGCTAGAATTGACAACTTACCAACATCCAAAAGTTTTGCCACTTCAACCAAGGTCCCTATTATTTCCTCCTCCAAGGGTTTTGACCCAATCCACAAAGACTTTGGAGCCCCCCCCAAATTAAAACCACTAGGAAATGAAAAATAAATTGAGTTGACATGCTATCAAATAGTTTTATTTAATTTTGTTGTTGTCATGTACATATTAAAATAATGACTTGAAAATTACAATTGAGATATGCCAAATATTTTTTTTTTGTCAAATACATATGTACTTACATGATAACATCTCCCCTATATTGGATTGTAAAGCACCTCACTACTCTTAGTACAATTACAAATGATAAAAAACAACATTACCAACGTTAACATATGATTCTAATTAAAACAAATAGTATATAATAATCCTACTACTTGCCAAACCATAATACCATCACCCCTACTTTTAATTGACACGAATGTTATAGGACCAATTGTTAGAAATAGTAATTACTTCAGTTAGCTTAGCTTTTACTTTAGTTCCTATATTGAAGTGCAGTTAATAAATGCAACAACATGCTTTGCATGCAGGCGAAAGCTAGGTTAGAGATTTTAGGGTTTTCCATAAGTGTTTAAATACAAATTACGTTTTGCTTTGTATTACATCAGTTGATCTTGGTTTATGAATAAAGATTGAAGAGTCATAGCTCATTCCGCATTATCTTTGTTTTATTTCTGCCTCCATCCTTCAGTTTGGTATCAGAGCTTAGGAGAAGATCAAATTGGTAGAATTACCGCGCCCTCCCTATAGTCCAAAGCACGGTAGTTTAGGGACTTACGAGGTAAAAAAATTTGGAATTACCGCAGCCTCCCTATAGGCCAAAGCGTGTAGTTAGTGAAGCCTCGCGGTAATTAGGGAAAGAGAAGAAGATATGTTTTTTGAGAAAGATATTTTCTTCATTATTTCATGAGAGTGAATTTTTTTTTTTACGAAGTTGTTTTCTTTTACAAGATTCTTTGAGTAAGAATTTTTCTTTTTACAAAAGAAGAAGATATTTATCAAATCTTGTTTAAGAGGGAGACATTATTTTTAAAAAAAAAAGAGGAAGGAGATTATTTTGAAAAGGCCAGTGAAGGACTCCGCAGCGTCTATGGCTTCTAGAAGCAACAATCAATCTTAGATTTCTCCTCTTACAGGGAAAAAGGACTATGATGTTTGGGCCACGAGGATGGCAGTTTATTTCAGGTCAGAAGATGCGTGGGAATATGTCGTGCATGGCTATTCTGAACCTATAGATGATACAGCTTTTCAAGCCCTTTCAAATGCAGAAAATGATGTCCTGCGAGCGCATAGGAAGAAGGATGTAAAGGCACTGCATCTCATAATGAACGCTTTGGATAACAACATATTTCCAAAGATATCAGCGTCATTTCATGCCAAAGTAGCATGGGATACCTTGGTGACTAGTTATCAGGGTGCTGGTAAGGTACAGACAACTACACTCCAAAATATGAGAAGAGATTTTGAAGATCTGAAGATGAAAGAATCAGACTCAGTAGATTCTTTCATGACCAAAGTCATGGGTATTGTTAATCAGCTTAATATCTATGGTGAAAAGATGGAAGATCAAAGGGTGATTGAAAGGGTTCTGAGATCCCTACCCCACAAATTTGAGTTGAAATTTTCAGTGATTGAAGAAGCAAAGGATCTGAGTACTCTCTCTATAGATGAGTTGACCGAATCTCTACTTTCATACGAATCCAGAATGAGCAGGAATGAAGAATCCTCTCTGGAGAATGCTTTCAAAGCACATGTCTCATTCTCAAGAGGCAGAGGCAGAGGAGGATCAAGAGGACGAGGCAGAAGTGGCCGAAATAATGGCAATGAAGATCAAGATCACCATCATAACCATGAAGGCGGGAACTGCGATAAAAAAAGGTAAGATAAATCTAATATTCAGTGTTATTATTGCAATAAATTTGGGCATTATGCTCATGAATGCAGAAAGAAAAAGGCTAATCAAGAAAATCATAATGCTAATGTGACCAATACCTATGAGGATAAAGATGATATGTTATTTCTTACATGTCATGCTACAAACAAAATCCCAAAGGGACTTTGGCTTTTAGATAGTGGCTGTAGTAACCATATGACAGGTGACAGAGGTCTAATTGCAGACCTAGATGAATCAGTGAGGACAGAGGTCAAAGTTGGTACGGATGAGGTAGTCCCAGTTCTTGGCAAAGGAGTGGTCAACATTCTGACCAAACAAGGCCAACAAAAGACAATCTCAGATGTCTATTATACTCTAGGATGGAAGCATAACTTCTTAGCATTGGGAAACTAACTGAAAATAAATACAAACTTGTCTTTGATGGATCAGACTGTGAAATTTATGACAAACCCCCAAATCGACAGTTGATCATCAAAATATAAGTGACTAGGAACAGGATGTATCCACTAGTCTTGAATTGCAGCAGCAAGGTAACCTCTTTTGCTCAAAAAGCCACTTGCATGGATGATTATTGGTTATGGCATTTTAGATATGGACATCTTCACTTTGGTGGTCTCAAGTTTTTGCAGCAGAAAGAGATGGTAAAAGGATTAACCCCTATGAAGGAGCCAGAAAGCATTTGTGAGTGCTGCATCATTGCAAAGCAACACAGGGATAGCTTTCCTAAAGGTATGTCTTGAAGGGCACATGCACCTTTAGAACTTATTCATACTGATCTGGTTGGACCGATGCAAACTCAATCGATTGGTGGAAGCTATTATTTTCTTACATTTATTGATGATTTCAGTAGAAAAACATGGGTGTATTTCCTTCGTCAGAAGTCTGAAACTTTTGGTAAGTTCAAGGAATTTAGGGCTCTGGTTGAAAAACAGAGTGGTTATTAACTCAAAGTATTGAGATATGATGGAGGGGGAGAGTACGAATTAAAGGAATTTCTTGATTACTGCAAGCATCATGGAATCAAGAGGCAATTCACTACAAGATATACACCTCAGCATAATGGTATTTCAGAACACAAAAATAGAACCATCATGAATATGGCAAGGAGCATGCTGAAAGGAATAAATTTGTCCCATGAATTTTGGGGAGACGCAGTGCCTTGTGCTGTTCATGTGATGAACAGATCTCCCACCAAAATTTTGAAGAATAGAGTACCAGAGGAAGCATGGTCAGGTATGAGTTGTAATGTTTCTCATTTCAGAATATTTGGTTGTGTTGCTTATGTTCATGTTCCTAAACAGCTAAGAAAAAAAGCTAGACGACAGGAGTGAGAAATGTATATTTCTTGGATACGGTGAACAAACTAAAGCCTACAAGTTGTATAACCCTATTACCAAAAAGGTTATCCTCAGCAGAGATGTTTTTTTCAAGGAGGAAGAGTCATGGAATGGAACCATAGACAAGGGTGTGGGAGCTGCAATACCCCAACCAGAAGATGGAGAAGATGAGGAGCTGATTGGACAACAAGATCCAGTAGCATCTTCACCAGTAGCAAATAATCTAGAAAGAACACCTAGAAAATCAGTTCGAGGTGAAGCATCAAGTCTGCAATCAGGTAATGAATATGATCACAGTAATAAAAAGACTAGAAGATTGACAGATATCTATGATGAATTGGATGCAAATACCAATTATGTTTTTATTGCTAGTGAACCTATGTTTTATGAAGAGGCTGTAAAACAAGAGCATTGGGTAAATGCTATGGACGAAGAGATAGATTCCATTGAGAGAAATGATACATGGGATCTAGTTGACCTGCTAAAGAATAAGAAATCCATTGGTGTGAAGTGGGTTTATAAAACCAAACTCAATGAAAAAGGTGAGATTGATAGGTACAAGGCAAGGTTAGTAGCAAAGGGTTTCTCGCAACAACCAGGAATTGATTTTGGAGAAACTTTTGCACCAGTGGAAAGATTGGACACTGTGAGAACAGTCCTAGCAATTGCAGCCCAAAGAAAATGGAAAGTGTATCAGATGGATGTCAAGTCGGCATTCTTGAAGAAGAAATTTATGTGGAGCAGCCACATGGGTATGAAATAAAAGAACATGAAGAGAAAGTTTACAAGTTGAAGAAAGCTCTATATGGGCTCAAGCAAGCTCCAAGAGCTTGGTACAACATAATTGATTCTTATTTGATCAAAAATGGTTTTAGCAGAAGCAGCAGCGAACCAACACTTTACACAAAGGTAAATCAACAAGGACATATTTTAATAGTTTTTTTGTATGTTGATGATATGATTTTTACAGGTGACCTCTCAGTAGATGAGTTCAAGGAAGCTATGAAGAAAGAGTTCGAGATGACAGACCTTGGATTGATGAGGTTCTTTCTTGGCCTAGAAGTAGAACAGTCAGGAAAATGTATATTTATCTCTCAAAATAACTATGCTAATGAAGTTCTTAAGCGATTCAGAATGCTTAATTGCAAAATAACGCCTACACCAATGGCAACAGGTACTAAGTTGAGCAAAGAAGATGACAGTCCCAATGTAGATCCAACACTGTTTAAGAGACTTGTAGGAAGTCTCATGTATCTCACAGCTATGAGACCAGATATTATATTTGCTGTAAGCTTGATTTCGAGGTTCATGGAGTCTCCCAAAGACTCACATTGGTAAGTTGGAAAAATGATCTTACAATATGTTGCAGGGACTTCAAGCTATGGAATTTTATACTCAAGCACTGAGTATGATGTTTTGACAGGTTTCACTGACAGTGATTTTGCAGGAAGTTTGGATGACAGGAAGAGCACTTCTGATCATGTTTTTCACCTTGGATCAGGTGTGATTTCATGGGCATCCAAGAAGCAGCCCATTGTGACACTTTCATCAGTAGAAGCAGAGTATGTAGCAGCGACATCAGCAGCATGTCAAGCAGTCTGGTTACGCAGAGTTTTAGAAGGTCTTCAACAGAAACAAGAAGGACCAACCACAGTTTATTGTGACAACAATTCAGCAATCGCTCTATCCAAGAACCATGTTTTTCACCAGAAAAGCAAGCACATTGATACTAGATATCACTTCATAAGAGAACTTGTGAACAATGGTGAAGTTCGTGTTGAGCATTGTAAATCGATTGACCAATTGGCTGACATATTCACAAAGCCATTGGCAAAAGATATTTTTGAAACCCATAGAAATAATTTAGGCATTGTAAAAGCTGCAGTAGTCAGCAGTAGTAATTAAGAGGGAGTGTTAGAAATAGTAATTACTTCAGTTAACTTAGCTTTTACTTTAGTTCCTATATTGAAGTGCAGTTAATAAATGCAACAACATGCTTTGCATGCATGCAAAAGCTAGGTTAGAGCTTTTAGGGTTTTCCATAAGTGTTTAAATACACATTACGTTTTGCTTTGTATTCCATCAGTTGATCTTGGTTTATGAATAAAGATTGAAGAGCCGTAGCTCATTCCGCATTATCTTTGTTTTATTTTTGCCGCCATCTTTCACCAATAAACAACTACAAACCCAACAACTAAAATAAAAGAATGTAAAAAGCCTTACCTTGTAAAAAAACAAAACACAAAATAACTCATACAAATGGACTTCGCCAAGAGAAAGTTATATGTCCTACTAAAGAGATAAAAATCTAATCATCTTTAACTACATCTCTATTTGAGATATGTCTCTACCTATTTTATTGGTAAATGGGAAGATTGTGATTAGAATCTCATATCATGTTATTACCGATTTAAAGGTTATCATAGTATCATTGTCAAAAAACTTTAATATTCAAATTCAGTTATCATGTTGTAATAAAATATGGCACTAATTTAAGAGTTATTTAACATGTTCAAAATCTCATATCATTTTGGTATAAAATAAGTGATTAATTTAAAAGTCCATATCAAAATTTTATGTCATGTTAGTATAAAAGAATGGTGTAGTCTAAATATTCTAAATTTTCAACTTTTTTTGCACATATTTTTCGTCTTATTTTGTTTGGAGTACGGTTGGAAATTTTTAAAAAATCTTAGAATCACATATATTCTAGCTATAAAAATTGTATAATTTTGGTGCCATGGAATATTTGAGGGATCCAAAACTATGTAAAATCCAAAACATAAAATAAATAGACTACTCCTAAAAAAATCCATAACATTGATATTATATTCAGTAAATCCCTTGACACTCACTTGAAGATGACTTGAGGATGAGGGATGAGAATAGACTAATAGTAACAATATTACTTTCTATTATGAATAATAATAATATATTATTAATTATTTGGATTTTTCTATTCGTTTTCATTAAAATATAATAATAAATTGTGGAGTCGAATACGCAACCAACATCAAAAACCCATGTCACACTTGATTATGTAATCTGAAAATTTGATATTTATATTAAAAAAGAAGCAGCAAGATTCTTGCTGGTTTGACCTGCCTCCTTTATAATTATGAAAGAGACGATTATAAAATGTTCGCCGGACTTTGCACAGGAAAATGGGCTAATTTCCCATGGGTGTGACGGCCGCTTATGGAATTACAATATAAAGAAAAATAAATTATTTCTAAATAAAGGTTCTCTCATGGCGTGACACCTAACCATCCTTTTAAAGATTAGATGACTTTTCTCGCTCCGCTCACTCAAAAGAAAGTTCACATTTTATATTTTAATGTTAAATGTGAAACACTTTAGAGTTTAGTTTACACCTTTTTCTTTAGGGAGGCTATTTTCTGTCTTATTTTCAAGTCATCTTATATTTTTTACTTATTCTAGTTTGTGTTTGAATTATTTTAAAATTCATATTTCAACATCTAACTTTATAATTGGTTGATTAGTCTTTTCTTTTAAATGGAGAAATGTTAACTCGTGTTATTGTGAAAAATCAAGGTACGGTCAGAATTACAAATACATAAAGGCTTAACCAGAGCATCATGTCACTTACAAAAATTGAACCTGAATGGAGAGGTAACAATCATTCCTCCCAACCACCCAAACTACATCCAATGGACAATTGTTGATTAGTCTATTCAAAATTGAAAACATATTTTGTATAACTTAAAGTGATTTAAATTTATATTATTTTATTTGTATGTTAATTTTTTTTATAAAGTTTTGCTATGTTTTAAATAAATAATTTTTAATTTTTTTAAATTAAAAAAATTTAGAAAAATTTAAATTTTATTTATTTATTTTTTAATTGATTAAAGAGGTTATGAATAAAACAAAGATTTTAAAAAATCAAATTAAACATTTGATATGATTTTTTCTAAAAGTTCTATGTGGCTTAAGTATGCCATTGTTGACTTTTGTTTATTAAAAAAAATTATTATTGTTTTCCCTGTGATGTTTTGATTTTTATAACCAAATTTTAAGAGGACATAGTATTTATTAAATACACAAATTATATATATATTTTTATGTTTTTATTATTTTTAATTTACTTTCTCAATTTCTATATTCAACTAAACCCTATTTTCTTACTCATTTTATATTTGGGAGAAACTAGCCACTTGATAGCATATTCACTTGTTAAATAATAATATAAATATAGCAATAACAACATAATATAATAATGGATATATGGGCATCATTATATTTATATGTTAAAGAGGAAATGTTTTAGGAGAAGTGGGGGAAGACCCACTTCTCCTAATAGAAGCCGATCTCCCCCTATCGAGAGCATCACTATGACTAGGTACTTGATATGCAAGTACATAGTCAATGGCATGGGAGACTAAAGGCTCCCTAAAATTGCTTTAAAATCCAGTCAAGACCAAGAGAGGTTGGCATAAAGATAACATGGCTTGGTTAAGCCATTGGGTGATAGATGAAAATGTCATTTTACAAAATATCAATAACATTAAAAATGCCATTTTCTAAGTTTAAAGAGAAAACGTGGGGTATAAATGATTTAGAGGTTAAAAGGAAGTTAAAATACTATAAGTAGATCATTAACCCTAATATAGAAGACCAACAGTATCTCTCTATCTTAACTATCTCAAAGGAGAAAACTAATATAGCCAAAATAAGAACGAATTCTCATGAGCTTCATAGTGAAACAAGGCATTGGACATTTCCTAAAACACCGTGGGGGGAGGTCCTTTGCCATCTCTATGAGACTAAGAGCGTCGATGATGAAAGTCACTTTCTCTTAGAGTGCTCTGCGTACAACCACATTAGATCGCATTTTCACCATCTTTATTATAATACTAACCTCTCCACTCTTCTAACTTGTCAAAACTATGGTGGCCTCAGTACAATTCTTTCTAAGTTTTCAAGCATATGAATAACAATTTGCAGAAAACCAATTAATTTCTTTCTTTCTTGTTAAGGTCCAATAGACCAAAGTTGGTATCAGTGAACGTTAAATATCATCATCATCATCATATATTATAACCAATTAACCAATAAACTATTAACTAACAAATAAAAAAATTAATTAATAAAATGTCAAAAAAAATCCACCAAGGTATATCCTCAAAAAATGTTGTTGAGTAAAGTTGTCATTGATGTCAACAAGGTCAAGAGATCAGTGTCATGAGCTTATAATATTGTTGAGTGATGTTCTCATTGATATTGAGGATGATGATGTGGCAATGGTAATGACGATGTGGAAATGATGATGACATGGCAATGGTAATGACGATGTGGCAATGATGATGATGATATGGTAGTGATAAAGGGAGATTCTTTGAAGCTTTGTGTTGGAATCGATTCAATACTGAGAGGGGGAGGGGGGTGAATTGGTATTAGCGCATTTATCAACGATTTTTACCTTCTTAAATAGATTAGCCTTTACTTAATTCTTATATTCTGTTATGCATCAATTAATAAACATCCACACATGTATGCACCAACATAAATAACACATAACACACATGATTTTTAAGTGGAAACCTAAATGGGAGAAAAACATGGAATGCTTCTTTATAAGGAGAAATAATACATTCGAGGAAGCACCAAATTCCCGTGTTTACCAGCATCAACTGGAAGGAGGAAACAACCCCTGGTTTTACAGGCTCCAACTTGAAGGAAGTTACAAATCCCCGTGCTTCTCCAACACCAACTGGAAGGAGGCACCAACACCCTGTATCCTTGTTGTTTTACAGGAACCAACTTGAAGGAAGCTCCAGATCCCTATCTCCTTTCCCCATTCGATCGCCCTGATGTCCAATGTATGTTGCTGTCGTAATGAACTTCAACTCCACACACACTTCTGATCTTCTATTTATAATTCTGTTGTGCACTACCTCCGTATGCAGTCTATACTCTATCATTGAGCTGCATACTTCACTTGAATTCTCATTCCTCTCAAATCACACTTTTGCTGATGAATTACTTCATGTTTTGTGTGCTCGTTGATACTGTAGTTGACATCGTTGATTATCTCCACTTTCTACTAATCGCGTGATTGCAATGACCAATTGATACTATTCTTTCAATTGATAGTTTGCCGTTTTGAAATAAAGCACTAGTAACATATAGAACTGCGCACTTACCGATGGCTCTGTTTTGTTTAAGTGCTATAGTTTCTTAGACAATCTACAATGTCCTGCGCATCAAATGATTTGTCCGTTCTGTTTAACGCACTTGTCTCAGATAATCTGCTTTATGATGCACACACTAGATCCTGTCGTTGTTTTATTGTTGCACATTAGATGGTCTACCTAGCTTCACACAATTTCACTTCTATTCATATGCATCAACAAGACATCTGCACATTATATGATAAACTTGAGTTCTGTATTTGTGCTTTTATCTTTACACCATCTGTGACTAACGACATGCTGACTGTAATGCTTCCCTTCTAAACATCAAGCACTTGTGCATACTTCAGTATTTCTTCCTTTCAATACTTGTGCATTCGTCACAGATCTACAACATCTTTCTGCGCACCATTAAACCTTCGTTCTGTTGCATGTGTGCAATCGACTCCTCGCTAGATCATACTGTTATGTCCTTAAGCCCTTTGATGCCCCAAATATAAAACTTCAACAAACACTTGAAGCTCTTATACTCTCGCCATCAAGCTTACATCCATTCTCCAACTTTAATTTCTATTTATACATGTCCTGCACGGATTGTATGTTCACAAGTTGGTCGTGGCATCCCTTCTTCCATACTTCACTGATTGTATGTTCACAAGTTGGTCGTGGCATCCCTTCTTCCATACTTCACGGATTGTATGTTCACAAGTTGGTCGTTGTGTCCCTTCTTCCATACTTCACGGATTGTGCATATGCCACGTGTTATCTTCTGCGTTGTTGATGTGTCATATGTTAGGTGTCAAGCACCTTCATGGTTCATAACATAGTGGGACTCTACACCTTGGTGGTATACCTTTGTGCCCTTGATGTACCGTTTCCTTGAGGTATGTGCACATCCTTACTCTTCATCTTGATGAGTCTATAACATTTGTTGTAGCATCCCTTGTGGGTATTTCACCCTTGTGTTATTGATGCTTCGCAGAATCTGCGCATACTCCAAATTCTACTTGGTGGGATTATGATCCTTTATTTGTCATCTCTTGTGGGACTTGCACACCTGTTGTATCGTCGGCTGTGGAATTTTCTCATAGACTTGCTTCAATTGCTGTACCTCTCTAGGAACATGTGCGCGTTCCACTAACTAAAAGCATCTTCTAATTGGATAGGTTTGTGTGCTTTCAGGAATGTCCAACCATTTGATGTTTCTTATTGCTTGCGCACTTCCGACCATCAACCAAGCAATGATTAGACTTGATTGCACACTCGTACCATTTATTCAAAAAAATATTTGGTTGCTTGTGCACAATGTACGACTGTCCAACCAACACCTTGGTTGCTTGTGCACTTGTACTACTGTCGAACCAACTTCTTGACTGCTTGTGCACCTGTACCACTGTCCAACCAATGCCTTTGATTGCTACAATGAGAGAGTATGACTTGGTGGACTTGATATCTGCGCAAATACAACATGCAGAAGTATACATTACTTGTGTTCTTATTTGAACTGGATCTGCATGATGTATCTTCCTTGGACACACTTCTTCAGATTGAATACACTTCTGGATATACTTCATTAAACTAACATCCACATCTATCATCTTCACCATCATGCGCATATACTTCTGGTATTCATGTTCTTCTTTATCTTGCGCATATAGTTTTTCAAAGTGGATTCCATATACTTCTTCACACTACTGTAGGAATGATGTATCCACTTTGAAATCATGTGATATCAATGACTCATACTAAATCAGTTGACATTAATGACAACCAAAGTTCAACACCTTGAATAACTTTGAAGGTGCCTTGACATAAGTGTATATAACTCCAAAGTGGTTCCCTTATGGTGTAGCTGTTAAGCATGGTCCTCATGGGATGAGATAACATGTGGTTTTTCCCACAAGCCCACTTTGATTTGTACAAAAATGGAAGAAGCCCCTAAAGCTATTGAATATTCCCCCAAAACAATGACAATGTGTCCATAAGACTATGATGATGAGATGTGTGAAGAATCCCTAAAGTGATGATGATGTGTCCACCTGACCATAATGAAGTGAAACTTGAAGAAGCTCCAAAGTTCCTTGATGAATACATGAATCCCTAAAGTAAAGAAATAAAGTTTCCACATGATCCTAATGAAGTGAAACTTGAAGAAGCCCCAAATCCCCTTGATTAAGACATGAAGCCCTAAAGGATCTAAATCAAATTGAAGAAGCCCATGAAGCAATAAAGATATGTCCACTTGGCATGCATTGATGAAGCCATGAAATGATCAAGAAGACAAGTCAAATCCCATTGAGCTATTGATGAAGTATCTAAAAGCATCGAAGACATGAAGTGGTCAAGAAGAGAGGTAAAATCCCCTTGATGAAGCCATGAAGTGGTCAATAAGCTGAGTTAAATCCCATTGAACCATGGAAGAAACCATTGAAATTATTGAAGACAAGATAAAGTTAAGTTATAGGTCGGTCATCCTTAAGGAAGAGGTGCGACCCTTGGTCGCACCCCCTCATGTGGAGAAGACTCGTATAAATAAGAGGAACCTCATTTGACAATTGAAAAACATAAATTCAACTCATCCAAGGAGGATGAGTGAATTTCCAAGGGAAGATGAAGTGAAGAAGGACGAAATTCCGATGGAAGATGAAATATTGTGACAATTTGTTCTAGGGTTTTTGTTGTGATATCTGTTTAAGGTCATCTTGGAATTTTCTCTCTAACTTTGTTCTGGGATGATTCAGACTGTGAAATTTTGTGGGATGGAGGTAAGATGTGTGATTACTTGTGGTAAAAATTTTAGATGTTGGTTTGCTATATTTTATGAGATATGACCTCGGGAAGGTAGGGTTTTTGAATCATCTTCAAACATGTCATCTTGAAATTCTCATTATATATTTTGTTATAAAAAGGTTCATACAACGCTCCTTGGAGAATATGAAATAAAGAGATTGAAAACCTGTGGTATGAGTTTTAGATGTTGGTCTGCTATATTTTCGGAGATATGACCTGAGGAAGTTAGGGTTTCTGAATGATTTTGAAATAAAATTTAAACATGCCAGTTTGGCATTTTTCGCTATATCTCAGTATTCTAGAAAGAGTCAGACAGTTCCCCTTGGAGGAGATGAATTAGATACCTTGAAGGATTTTTGGTACAACTTTTAGATGCTGGTATGGTAAATTTTTAGAGAGATGAACTCAGGAAGCTAGGGTTTTTGAATGATCCTGAAATAAACTTTAAAAATTTTAGTTTGGTATTTTCTCTATAAATTTTGTTCTAGGATGTTTCAGATAGTGAACCTTGGAGGAGATGAAGTAAATATATGGAAGTACCCGGGGTACAAGTTTCAAATTTTGGTTTTCTCTAATTAGGAGATATTCCCTTTGTAAGTAAGGTTTCTGTATAGTATGACCTAGATTAGAGGCATGTTATGAAGCAAATCAGAGGTAGATTATGAATCTAATCAGAGGAATATTATGAAGTAGATTAGAGGCAATTTGTGAAGACAGTGTGAAAACAGTGACAGTGACAATGACAATGTGAAGATAGTGATAGTGACAGTGATAGTAACAGTGATAGTGATAGTGACAGAGATAGAGATAGTGACAATGACAGTGAAAATGTGAAGATAGTGACAATGATAGTGACAATGATAGTGACATATATAGAGATAGTGATAGTGACAATGTGAAGACAATGATAGTGACAATGTGAAGACAGTGACAGTGATAGGTTGATACTCTTATTCATATCATGGCGGCAGTTTGGTGCTAGGGTAGTTTGGTGCCTATGATCTTAGGGATTTGGAGCTTCCTTCTAGTTGGTGCTAGAGAACCAAGGTGATAGGGTGGTGGTAGGGTGATATGGAGCTCACTGAGGATTGGAGTCCTCTCTACAGGTTGGAGCCTGTGGATCAGGGGGTTGTAACCTCCTTCTAGTGGGCGCTAGAGAATATAGGGAGTGGGTTCTTCCTTCTAGTGGAGATAGTAAAGCTAGGGGGTTGTAGCCTCCTATGAGTTGGTGCTCATAAACAAGAAGTTGGTGCTTCCAATGAATGTAATCTTGTTATTATATAAGAAAAGCATTCGATGGTTTTCTCCCGTTTGGGTTTCCACGTAAAATATCTTGTGCACTATGTATGATTTTATTTGATGATGAATGAAATTGTTAATGGTTGATGTACATGATTTGCTTAAGGTTAAAAATGGTTAAAAGTGCTCAATAATAATTCACCCCCCCTCCCAGTGTTGGTGAATATTCCAACAATTGGAATCAGAATAGGTACCTTCAGAAACAATCTAACCACTGGAAGGTATATCCCCGTAAGAAGCATGGAGAAGTACGAAGAATATCCCAAGTTTGGATTACCATTGTTTGACGGGATGAATCATGCTTTCTGGAGCATAAGGATGGTTTTTTTCAATCCACATGGACTTGATGTTTGGAAGGACACAGGGAGTAGATACACAATCTCATATATTACTCCAGGGACATGTACAATTGAAAGAAGACTCTTTGAATGTAATTCAATGGCCATGTATGTTATTCTGGGTTGTCTATGAGGATCATAATTTGTCAAGGTTATGCATTATGCCTGAACAAAGTAAATTTGGGACAAGCTCAAGAATGTGTATGAAGGAAATGTTAAAGTCAAAGGGGTCAACTGCAAATTTACCGATAACAATTTGAACACTTAAAAATGAAGGAAGATTAAGACATTGCAGCTTATTTTATCTGAGTAGATGAAATTGTGAATAACATGAGAGGACAAGGAGAAAAGATTGAAAGTTTAGTAATTGTTCAAAAGATACTCAGATATCTCCTGATGAGTTTTGATTCTAAAATCTCATCCCTAGAAGAAAGACAAGATCTAGATAATTTAAGCATGGATGAATTACATGGAATTCTTACAGGATACAAAATGAGAACATAATAAGAAAAACCAACTAGAAGGGAATCAACTTTCAAGGTCTCCAAGAAGATAAGGAAGAACAAGAAAAAGTCAAATCATGCTTAGGCTCTAGCTATAGTGATGACTCAGATAATGAAGAAGATGCCAACATTATGAGAAAGTTAAAAAGGGGATCTGGCAAGTACAAATGTAAGCTTCATTTCAAATTTTTTAATTGTGGTAAAGTTGATAATTTTTCTTCCAAATGTCCTTATGCAAAAGGATTAGATAGTGATGAAGAAGAAGTTCCCAAGAAAGAAAAGAAATATCATAAAACAGAAAAGGAAATAAATAAAAGAATATTTTTGAAAAATAAGAGTCCCTATTCAAAGGAAGGAAATTCCTCATCCTATGAATATGATGATAGTGATAATGACTCCAAAAGAGTGCTCTTCATGGCTTTAGAAGAAACTGCTAAAGATAATGAGGAAGCTATGAAGAAGGAGAAATGAATCTTGATGAATAATTTCTCACCTTATTAAGTGATCCAAGAAAAGAAAGGAAGAAAAAAAAGTCACTCAAGGAAGAGATAAACAAACTAAAGGAAGACTCTTAGAGCTATAGTAAGAATCTTGAGAAGCCAAGCAGATTTTCATAGATCTAAGGGTTTAGTTGGAATAGGCCAAGGTGATTGAAGAAACACTCAAAATACAACTAGAATAAAAGTAGAACATATAGGAAGAGCCATAAGTTGAATTAGTCTCACTCACAAAAGAATTACAAAAGAAGGACATCCAATAGAACTTTGGCAACAACACCATAATACTGGATGAAATTACAAGCAACCAAAGACCATTCTATGATAAGTTGGGTCTTGGTTACAAACAAAATGATAATGGTTCAAGCTCGATGATGACTACAAGTGAAGCAAAACAAAGAAGTTATGTAGATTTTATCAAGGGTTCCAAGCCTCTAAAGGAGGATATATAGAAACCGACAATAAAGAAGAGTCCATAAGAAGATTATGCATTTAGAGAAACATGGAAGCAGCCACCAGCAATGACGAAGACTCAAAATGAATACCACGATTTTAGAATATTTGCACCAACTAGAAGACCACCCACATCCAGGCACCAAAATAATTTTCTTGGATTGTGTTTTTCTTGTAATAATTTTGGGCATAAGGATATAAATTGTAGAGCCTATACTCCAAGAATAATTATGAAGGAAATTATATCAAAAATCCTCATGAGGATTTTGAGAAAAGTTATAACACATTTTGAGCTTTGAATTATGAAATTGAGTGTTATAAATGTAACAATTTGGACACACAACCAGGAATTGTAGAAATGGCTTGATAGTGTTTTCAAGGGAAAGTAGACAGATTTTGGAACAAAAACGAATTTGGTAAAAGAAGCAAGAATACTTGCAAGTTGAGGAATGTGGGTCTTCCTTACAATCCCAAAACAGAAGAAGCCGTCAGTATATTGACAGTGGGTGCTAAAAGCATATCCCCAAAGAAAAAAAGGAATTGATGTTACATTCTGAAAATATGAAAGAAAAACAAGAAGGATAGGTCGATAGATAATTCTCAAAGGACATGCCTAAAAGAATTGATGAGTCAAGCAATAAATATACATCAACAAGTAAAAAGGAAGGTGTCGAGACTATAGATGATGATCCTTCAATAGAACAACATTATATATTGTTATAAACAATTTGGCATAGAGACTCCCAATATCATGGATAATATCAAGGGGGATTCTAAGTAGTAGGCAAGGAAGATGAAAGAAAGGACAACATGTTAAGGATTTTATAGAGAAAAATAAAGTGGCTTGGTAAATCATATAGGAACATAGGGGGAGTTAGTATAATCAAAGGGGGAGCATTGTCAGCAAGGAAATATATTCTTAGAAGGAATTCATAGTCAAGTAAAGTTATCTTTTGCAAGGGGGAGAGAATTTCCCACAAAATGACAGGGGGAGCCAACATAATCTCAAGGGGAGTAGGTGAACAAAGTTGCTTCATCCCTTTGTCATTAATGTCAAAGGGGGACAAAGAGTTGAAGTTCTTGTCATCAATGAAAAGGGGGGAGATTTTTGAGTAAAGTTGCCATTGATGTTAATTGGGTCAAGATATCTATGTCATGAGCTTATAATATTGTTGAGTGATATTGTCATTGATAATGATGATGATGTTGTGGAAATGGTAATGATGATGATGATATGGCAGTGCTAAAGGGAGATTATTTGAAGACTTGAAGAGCTTTGAAGGTGCCTTGACATAAGTGTATATAAATTCAAAGTTTCAAAGTGGTTCCCTTATGGCGTAGCTGTTAAGCATGGCCCTCATGGGATGAGATAACATGCGGTTGTATCCACATTCCCACTTTGAGTTGTACACAAATGGAGAAACCCCATAAATCTATTTAAGATGCCCCCAAAGAAATGATGATGTGTCCATCAGAGCATGATGATGATAAGTGTGAAGAATCTCTATAGTGATGATGATTTGTACGCCTAACCATAATGAAGTGAAACTTGAAGAATCCCCAACGCCCCTTGATGAATACATGAAGCCCTAAAGTAAAGATCTAAAGTGTTCACATGATAATAATAAAGTGGAACTCGAAGAATCCCTAAATCCCCTTGATGAAGACATGAAGCCATAAAGTAAGGATCTAAAGAAAATTGAAGAAGCCCTTGAAGAAATAAATATATGTCCACTTGGAATGCATTGATGAAGCCATGAAATGGTCAAGAAGACAAGTCAAATCCCATTGAACCATTGATGAAGTATCTAAAAGTATTTAAGACATGAAGTGGTCAAGAAGAGAGGTCAAAGCCTCTCTAGGAGGCCATGAAATAGTCAAGAATCTAAGTCAAATACCATTGAACCATTGAAGAAGCCCCTGAAATTATTGAAGACAAGAATTAATGTTAAGTTCTAGGTTGGCCATCCTTAAGGAAGAGATGTGACCCAAGAGTTGCAACCATTGGTCGCACCCCCTCATGTGGAGAAGACTCATATAAATAAGAGGAACCTAATTTGACATTTGAAAAAAATCAATTCAACTCAACAAAGGAATAGGAGTGAATTTCCAAGGGAAGATGAAGTGAAGAAGGGAAAAATTCCAATGGAATATGAAATCTTGTGATGATTTGTTCTAGGTTTTTTGTTGTGAAATTTGTTTCAGGTCATATTTGAATTTCCGCTCTAACTTTTGTTCTGGGATGATTGAGACCATGGAAGTTTTATGAGATGGAGGTAAGATGTGTGAGTACCTATGGTAAAATTTTCAGATGTTGTTTCACTATATTTTAGGAGATATGACCTTGGGGAGTTAGGGTTTATGAATCATCTTCAAACAACTCATCTTGGAATTTTCGCTATATCTTTTGTTCTAGAAAGCTTCAGATAGTTCCTCTTGGAGAATTTGAAGTAGAGAGCCTAAAGAACATGTGGTATGAGTTGGAGATATTGGTCTACTGTATTTTCATATATATGACTACATGAAGTTAGGATTTCTGAATGATTTTTAAATCAACTTCAAACATGTTAGTTTGGAATTTTAGATATATCTTTTGTTCTAGAAAGCTTTAGACAGTTTCCCTTGGAGGACATGAAGTAGAGATCGTGAAGAAATTTGGTAATATTTTCAGATGCTGGTCTACTATGTTTTCATATATATGACCTCAGGAAGTTAGGGTTTCTGAATGACCTTGAAATTAACTTTAAACATGTTAGTTTGGTATTTTCTCTATAATTTTTTTTCTAGGATGTTTCAGATAGTGAACCTTAGAGGAGATGAAGCAACGATATTGAAGTACCTTGGGTACAAGTTTTAGATATTGGTTTGCTATAATTTAGGATATGTTCCCTTTGAAAATAAGTGTTTTTGTATAGTATGAAGTAGATCAGAGGTAGATTATGAAGCAGATCATAGGTAGATTATGAAGCAGATCAGAGGAAGATTATGAATCAGATCAAAGGGATATTGTGAATACAGTTATAGTGAAAATGTGAATATAGTGACAGTGACAGTGTAAAGACAATGATAGTGATAGTGATAGTGATAATGGTAGTGATAGTGATAGTTATA
Organism: Larix kaempferi; assembly: GCA_027924585.1. Lineage (NCBI taxonomy): Eukaryota > Viridiplantae > Streptophyta > Pinopsida > Pinales > Pinaceae > Larix > Larix kaempferi. The sequence continues at coordinate 11,688,629 of BSBM01001036.1, forward strand.
GTGACAATGACAGTGGCAATGATAGTGATAGTGACAGTGACAACGATAGTGAGAGAGATAAATACAATGATAGTGACAATGTGAATATAGTGACAGTGACAGTGTGAATACAATGACAATGATAGTGTGAAGAAAGTGACAGTGACATGTTGATACTCTTATTCAGTTTAGGGTGGCAGGGTGGTGCTAGGGTAGGTTGGTGCCTGTGATCTTAGGGAGTTGGAGCTTCCTTCTAGTTGGTGCTGGAGAAATAGGGTGGTAGGGTGGAGATTCCTTCTAGTTGGAGATAGCTGAGGATTTGAGTCCTCTTTACAGGTTGGAGCCTATGGATCAAGTGGTTGTAGCCTCCTTATAGTGGGTGCTAGAGAATCTAGGGAGTGAGTTCTTCCTTCTAGTTGGAGATGGTAAGCTATGGGGTTGAAGCCTCCTTTGAGTTGGTTCTCATAAATAATAAGTTGGTTCTTCCTGTGAATATAATCTTGTTATTATATAAGAAAAATATTCTGTGGTTTTCTCCGATTTGGGTTTCCACATAAAATCTCTTGTGCATTATGTATGATTTTATGTAATGGTTTTATGTGATGCTGAATGGCATTGTTAATGGTTAATGTTACATGATGTGCTTAAGGATAAAAATGGTAAAAAGTGCTCAATACTGATCCACCCCCACCCCTCTCAGTATTCGTGAATATTCCAACAATTGGAATTAGAGAAGGTACCTTCAGAAACAATCTAAACACTGGAATGCAGATCCCGGTAATAAGCATGGATAAGTACAAAGAATATTCCAAGCTTGGATTACCATTGTTTGACAGGATGAATTATGATTTCTGGAGCATTAGGATGAAATTGTTATTGTAGTCACAGGGACTTGATGTTTGGAAGGCCATACTGAATGGATACACTACCATATATTACTCCAACAATAGGTACAAATGAAAGAAAACTATTTGAATGTAATTCAAAGGCCATGTATGTTATTCTGCGTTGTCTATCAAGATCATAAGTTGTCAAGGTTATGCATTGTACCTCAACAAAATAAATTTGGGACAAGCTCAAGAATGTGTATGAAGGAAATATTAAAGTCAAAGGGGCCAAGCTACAAACTTATTGAATACAATTTGAACACTTAAAAATGAAGGAAGATGAGGACATTGCAGCTTATTTTCCCCGAGTAGATGAAATTGTGAATACCATTAAAGGACTAGGATAAAAGATTGAAAATTCATAAATTGTTCAAAAGATAATAAGATATCTTCCAAAGAGATTTGATTCTAAAATATCATCCCTAGAAGAAAGAGAATATCTAGATAATTTAAGCATGGATGAATAACATGGAATTATTATAGCATACGAAATGAGAACATAACAGGAAAATGAAACTAGTAGGGAAGCAACTCTCAAGGTCTCCAAGAAGAGAAAATTCAAAATCATGCTCATGCTTCAGTTGCAGTGATGACATTTTGGCTATTCTTGTAGTAAGGTGTCATCAAGATATAGCATGCATCCCACCGAAGACATGCTTATCATATCCAAAAAGCAGCATGAGTCCAAAACTGACAAAAAACAGTCAAAAGAAGAGGTAGCGTAGGTAAATCCATGTTAGCCCATGCTACAACGCGTGTTACTAGTTTTGTGCCCACACTAACATAGAATGGATTATCCTTCGCTATACATGATACTATAAAAAACAATGGCATCTAAACCACTAGTTGCACATTGAAGGTTGATGAAAGATCCCTCACCAACAAAATTTGAATTTGGGTCTTCAAGCATTGAATAACCCCGTTTGTGTACCTTGGAGCTAGTTCATGAGGTGATGGGGAACTTTCATACTTGGATATAGATGTTTCTTGGCCAACTCTTGGCCTATAAAAGGAAGTTGTGGGCATGCATCTAAGTAGAGAAAACTAGATCAAGTTTATTCTACTAGAATTGCATTGGAACTTCCTCATAGTCCAACTCTTCCTACACTTCTTGGCATTCCTCAAGCTCCCTTAACACCTTCCTCCAATGGGAAAGTGTTTCTCTCATTTGTTGTTCAATTTTTTTAGCATTTAGTGTGGAAAAAAAGGACCTCCCTAAGGGATATTTTTGGCTTCCCTTAAAGCTTGTACCTCCTAGGTGACACTACATGTAAAAAGCTTGACCATTGGGAAATCTAAATTGGTTCTAGCATTTGATTCTTGTTGTGTCATATCCTCACTCCCTTTGTTTATTTCAAGTTATTTGTTTTCATTTTGTTTTAGTTTACTAACAAGAGCTTGCAATATCAATTTGGAGTAATTAAATTTTCTTTTGTAACACATTACTAGGCCTTGTTAACAACCTCTAAGGCTTTCACCCCTCAAGTGGGAAGAGCTAACCACCTTTGTGTTATTTCCCCCCCAATAGTATTTATAATTAAATACTGTTTGAAGAGCCAAATTTGAATTTTCTTGGTGAGGGAGATTTCATGATCCTTCAATGCATAGTTGGTGGTTGAGATCCCACCATTTTTGACAGTAGAGTAGATGTTGAGGGATAATATGTGCTAGGATAATGTGGGAACATAACTGTAACACACACTGTAGTGAGGGAGAACATGGCTTTACCTACACTATCTCTTCTTTTGACTATTTTTTGGCATTTTTGGACTCATGTTGCTTTCTGGATCTAATGAGGATGTCTTCGGTGGGATGCATGCTATATGTTGATGATGCCTTCCTGCAAGAATAGCCAAAATGTCACATTTGTGTGAAATTTGAGCATTGGCATATTCCCCTTGATATATGAGGTTTGGAGGGTACTGTAGAGATGATAATGCATCATCGTTTCTTTTGTTCTCTCTTTTTCTTGTAAGTTCTGAAGCGAGCATGGACATAAGGTTCCCTTGGGGGAAGATTGTTGGTGGTAACCGTTGAAGCGGTAACTGAGAATGGTGATTTACACAAATGAGGGGGGCATAAGCATGATTATGAAAATCTGTCAAGATGATTACAATGGGAGGGGATTGAGGGGTCAACTCATAATAATGGTGGTACATGGATGAATGTGGCTTCAATCCATGTAATATTGAATGAACTTGAGAATGATGCTACTGGTGCTAAATAAGCAGAACTATTGATGATCATGAGTATCCCACGGGGGTGGGGGACCAGAATACTAGTGAAGTTACTGGATGGAGAACCTCACAGTAGTGCTGCTACAATGATTTTTAAATGTGAACACTGCTACCTTTGAAATGTATGACTCCCCCTAATGTGATAGATGTGTTAGTGCCGAGCATAAGAGATACCACTAATTTAGGGATCACTGATGACTCTCCCTACCTAGTTTAGGGTGATCCCTTATATTGATTGCAAGGGGCCCCAAGGTACAACCGTAACTACTGCAACTATTATAATATGGTGATTTGATGTTGATAAAAGATTAAGTGCATGATGAGATGAGGGTATTATCTTGAGAACCAAGATCATTTTGTAACCAACTCTAATACCGATGGACCTGACACAAGACTGGATGATAAGCATGGGGATTAGAACTGGCTTTGATCAATGTAAACTTGGGGAGTAACAGACGAATTCATTCTTCAAAGAGAGGTACAAAGTGTATTGGATAGAGACAAACTGTAGATGAAGGGTTTTTTTGGAGACATGACATTGAGCATGATGGTGACTGATGAAACTAACAATACTGGGGATATAGAGACTCAACTACATCGATCAAAGGAAACTAGGGGTTGCTGCCAAAAGAATCAAGAGTTCCCATGGTTTTATGTGGATCGGGGAACTGTTTGTACATAAAGAATAGTTGGTGGGGAGCCCATAGTTTTGAGGGTGTTGGGGGACCAATTTGATGATGGTTGGGACTCCCATGGTTTTAGGTGAATTGGGGGATAAATTTGATGATGGGTAGAGTTACCATGGTTTTGAGTGGGTTGGGGAAATTTTTCCATGATGATGTAGGGTTGTTTTCAAATGTGAAGACATGTGCCCCATGAATTAATGCCATGCAAATTTTTCTTTCCGAAATAACTCGATAGAATTGGTTTCTTTGTAGGGTGGGGGCCACATGGTTTTTTTCACGGGGGTGATGATATGAAGAAATGAAGAAAAGTGAAAATGGTAAATTACTCATGGAGATATGTGTGGTTAATGCGAGTCTTGATTGTAACATGTGCTGAGGAATCCCATGCATAAACTACTGAAGGTGGGGGAGTAAATGCACAACTATAAAATGATGAACTATGGGTTGATATTTTCAAACATGTCAGTTTCCTTAGACTTGTGGGGGTTCAACATCATGGGTGCCAAATTATGATGGGGAGGAAACGGTATGCACACCCATGGGGGAAACATGCTATCCTCAGTAATGATATTGATGGCACATCATTATTGGGAATTAGGACCCTATGGTTATCAATGGGAATATTGGTAAATGCAATGTAAATAGAGGGAAAATGTTTCCTATATTCCAGTTTCATAATGATACTTGTGATGTGATCCTTTGCTGAAAGGGTTGGATTCTCAATGTATTGGTCATTCTCCTGCACACATGATGCCAATACCCAAGTTTGATAGAGAACATGGCAAAGGTATTGACAATGAAAAAATAACAACCAAAAACTTGGTGCACCTTAGGTGTGCACGTAATATAATGGAAATAACCGTTTTAGGTACAACCCATTGACAGGGCCGTTGAGGGTTATACCTTAAGAATACACTAAGATATAATCCCCTTTAGCTAGGAATTTATTTACGACATAGGGTCCTGTCCATTTGGGTACAAATTTACCCAGTCCAGGTTTGGTGTCTTTTTTGGCGTTGAAAACAATGACAAAGTCTCCCTCTCTAAAGTTGCGAGGTTGAACTTGGCGGTCATAGTGTGCTTTGGAGCGAAGTTTCATGGACTCGTTATATTGAAGTGTGTCCCATATTTCTTCATCAAGGTGTTCCAAAGTAAACAACTATTGTTTGAGAGATGGGGTATCAGGTAACAACTCCACAACTAATTGGAGTGTAGGTATTTGGAATTCAATGGATAATACTACTTCTACTCCATGTACAAGTTGGAATGTGGTAAAGCCAATGGAATTTTTAATTGAGGTTCGATATGCCCATAAAGCGGGAAATAACATATGGTTCCAATTGGATTTGTTCTTATTCACGGTGCGTTGAAGCATGGTTTTGAGAACTTTGTTCACGACTTCAACTTGTCCATTAGCTTGGGGATAGTAAGATGTAGAGAATTAATGCTTGAATCCTAACATGAACGACAACTCCTCGAAATTCTGGTTGCAGAAATGGGTACCGTTATCGGATACTAACAACTTCGAGACTCCAAAGCATGATATGACATGATTGAAGAAGAATCATGCAATGATCATGTTGGTGAAATCAAATGTAGGCATTGCTTTATCCCACTTAGTGAAGTAATCAATTGCTACTACGATGTATTTGTGACCCTAAACTGAGGGTAGGAGGCACTACATGAAATCAATTACCCAATTGAAAAATGGGTCAGTTATGATTACAGAATGGAGAGGGGTGGGGGGTGCCCATGTTTTGAAGGAAAACACCTGACAATTGGAACATTGTTTGACAGCGTACACACAATCCTTAAATAATGACGAGAAAAAATATCCTGCATGGAGTATTTTTTGGGAAGTGGTTGTTGAATATGATTGTCATTGATGTCAAAGGATCTCAGAAATGACAAAGGAATAACCAAGGACATGATGGCAGTGCGAACTCAGTGAAAGACAAAGGAATGACAAAGGAAATGATGCATGGCATGTATGATGATGTGGCATGTGTGATGAATATGGAAAGACACATGATGGTGTTATGGTACTATCATTAAGTCAGTGTCATAATCTAACATCATTCTGGAAAAGTATGGCAAGTTTGGGAAACTTTGGAACTTGACTAAGTATGGAAAAAGTAGTCAAAACTGCTCTAACAGAATGCCTGCCATAATTCATGGTTTGAGAAAAATGCACTCACCATCATATCGGGCTATAGCTTGTTGAAGTGGCTATCTAGTCATGGTATCAGTTTTCCTTAATCATTTCTGAGGAGAAAGTTATAAGTATGCCAAAATGGGGTTTCAGGATAAAATTTGGAGAAATTCTTGAAAATGACGAAGTGTTGGAAAACTGGTTCAGGTGGCCTTGGTAAAATGCCCGACATACCTCATGGGAGAATGATAAAAAATTATCTGGAACTATCATGCACTAGCTTGTCAAAGAGGCTATCTTTCCATTGTCTTAGTTTTCACAGAAGGTGTTTGATGACAAAGTTAACATCCTACCAAAATAGGGTTTCAGGTTTCTTTTACACAAAAGTAGAAAAACTGCCTAAGTGGCCTCAAGGAAATACCCACCATAGTTTGTGGGTTGAAGAAAATGCCCGCACCATATGGTCATCTTGTAGGTTGTTGTTTTTTCTACCTGACCATGTTCTCATATTGACTTGAAAGTGCCTGAGGAAGAAGTTTTGGATCTGCCAAAACAATGTTTCAGGCAGATTTGACCAGTCTAAAAAAATTATCTAAGTATATTAGTAAAAGTGCCTGAGTAGCCTCAGGAAAATGCCTGCCATAAATTGTGGGTAAAAGTAAATGCCCACACCGTATGGTTAGGATGTACCTTGTTGAACTATCTATCTAACCATGGTATCAAATTGTCCAAAGAGTCTCTAAGGAGGAAGATATTAATCTGCCAAAAGTGCCTCTCAGCTTGATTTGCACTACTCCAGTAAAATGCCCGCCGAGGAGAGAGAAAGAGGATTCAAGAGGTGAAATTGGTTTAGATGAAGTCACCTTGTTGGCCTACACCGACGAGTTCTACCAACTTATGGCAATAATTGACATCCAAGAAGAAGAGAAATTGCTTGTTCTGAAGTACATCAGCGGATTGTCCCAGTACATCCAACAGGAGATGGAATTTCTGACTATCACTATGCTTGCAGATGCATTCCACTACGCCAGCAAATTGGAAATCAAGCAAAAAGGGAAAGCACGTTTCATGACAAAGCCAACATCAGGACGACCACCCGACAAGAAGGAACCAGCAGACTTCGACAAGTCAAAATATTCTCATCCTACATCACCAAAGCGAGACCATGGTAAGAATCATTTTCAAAAAAGGGAACGTAGCAAACAATCACCTACCAGAAAATGGTGCAATTAACACCACTCATCTTGGCATGATACATACGAATGCAAAGATCGGATGAAATTTTTGGCAAAAGTGTCAACCTCGGACGCGTTTGACAAGACCGTGGAAGAATCTGATCCAGACGCAATGACCCTTTTGACCTCGACCACTCCAGCCGCCTCGACTATCGCCGATGAGGAGGAATGAGAGTGCCTGTTCCATACATGGATATGGGTCCAGAGAAACCCATTACATCTGATTGTGGACAACAGTATCCAGAAGAATTTCATTTCCGAAGATCTTGTGAAGAAACTAGGTCTTGTTACCACTCCACATCCTCAGCCTTACAACATCGGTTGGATGAAATATGGACAAGAACTACGGATCACTCAACAATGCAAACTCGCCTACTTCATAAATCATTTTGAAGATGAAGTACTCTGTGATGTGGCACCACTCTCTGTAGCCGATGCCCTATTTGGGAAACCTTACCTCTGGGATAAACATGGAAGTTATCAGTCACAACCTCAGAAGGTGATTGTCAGAATCCAAAATCGATGGTTCAGCATACCAGAGCGTCAACCTACATCGACGGTTGCATTGATATCTGCCAAACAGACAAAGAAGCTCATCAATCATGCATAGAAGTTCGCATTAATCATGATCAAGCCATAACATTCTAAGAAGACTGCAACAATGAGTCAAGTCACCGACCAATAGAACTCTCGACAGAAGCAGCAAGTCGATCATATCCTCGATGAGTACCAGAACCTCTTTCAAGCTCCAGATGGAGTACTTTAACATTGTCAGGTAAAACACTCTATTGAACTTGTTCCTGGTTCTTCTTTTCTTAACGCATCTGTTTACAAAAGATCCATTCTTGAAAATGAAGAGATTCCCAGACAGATCCAAGAACTAATCGACAAAGGTCATATCCGACCCAACTCCTCTCCTTGTGGAAGTTCAGTCGTCCTAGTTCCGAAGAAAGACGGGACTTGGCACATGAGCATCGGGTATAGAGCTCTCAACAAGATATCGATGAATAATTGGTACCCTCTGCCACGGATAGACCATCTCATCAACTGTCTGAAAGGTGCTAAATTATTTACTAAGCTCGACCTCAAGTCGGGATACCATCAGATTCCAATCGAGCCCTCAGATGTGTGGAAAACTGCTTTCAAAACCAAGGAAGGATTGCTTGAATGGTTAGTCATGCCTTTCAGCTTATCCAATGCACCTGCGACCTTCATGCGACATATGGATAACCTTCTTCGACCTTTCATCGGAAAATGGGTTATTGTCTATCTCGACAATATACTGATTTTCAGTCGATCATGAGAAGAACATATTAGACATCTTCACCAAGTCCTCGACACTCTCCAGCAACATCGGCTTTATCTGAACATGGACAAGTGATCTTTTGCGATGACCAACATCAAATATTTGGGGTATGTAATTGACTCTGCAGGCATTCACGTCGACCCAGAAAAGTACAGATCCTCAAATATTGTCCCATTCCTAGAAGCATTCAAGAACTAAGACGTTTTCCTGGTTTGGCGAATTTCTATCGACGATTCATATATGCTTCAGTCACATAGTCTGGCCTCTGAATTAGTTGATGAAGGGAAATGGGAAAACTGTCTTCTAGTGGACAATAACAAAACAAGCATCTTTTGAACAGCTCAAACACAAGCTTTGCACTGCACTAGTACTTGTGTTACTTGATTTGCATCAACCCTTTGATATTGAGACAGACGCATCAGACTATGCCTTGTGCACAGTGATCACTCAGTCTGGTCACCTAGTCGCTTTTCATTCCGAGACTTTTAACAACACAGTTAGGAGATATTCTACGTAAGAAAAAGAACTGTTCTATATTTTGTAAGCTCTCATGCAATGGAGGCATTAAATCCTTGGAAAGGAAACAATCATTCTCACTGAATATAAGCGTCTACAGTTCGCTCCGACACAATCAAATTTGCAGACAAACCGACAACTCAAGTGGGTTAATTACCTACAACAATTCGAGTTGGTGATTAAGTATTGGAAAGGTAAAGCTAACGCAGCCGCCGATTGCCTCAGTCGACCACCCATTACTCTCCTTTGGACAATGATGAGTATGCAGGGATACGACATGACCACTTGGCCACAGTTGTATGAGGATGACAATGAATTCTCAACAGTGTACCGACAGTTACAGATTAACAAGTCGTCAAACTCAGACTCTGATGATTTCCTGAGGGACACCTTGCTATACAAGCTTGGACAGCTTTGTGTACCGAGAGGTGAGCATCGACAACAGCTCATTTGGAACATGCACTACAACAAGACCGCAGGACACTTTGGAGTAGCAAAGACACTTGCTATTCTGCATAAGTATTTATTTTGGTCTACACTTAAATCCAATGTCAACAAGTACATTCGATCATGCGTGGTTTGTGCCATTGCTAAGCCACCTAATCGACGACAGGGATTGTATACACCTCTACTAGTTCCTAGTCGACCATGGGAATCTATTTCTATGGACTACTTGACGGGTTATCCTACTACCAGACATCAACATGACGCTATATTAGTAGTAGTCGACCGATTTTCCAAGATTTCCATTCTCATACCATGTAAGAAGACCACGATAACATAGCAGACTGCTCAGCTCTTCTTTACACATGTTTGAAAACACTTTGGTTTACCCACAACCATTATTTCTGACCGAGATGCCAGATTCATCAGCATCTTTTAGAATACCCTCTGGAAACTACTAGACACACAACTCTCATTGTTGATAGCTTTCCATCCTCAGACCGACGGACAGACGAAAGTTGTGAATCGCTTGGTAGTACAGCTGCTTCGCATGTACAATCACTAGCATCGACGCACATGGGATGAAATTATTCTATACATTGAGCACAGCTACAATCGTGCTCAGCACAGTTCTACAGAAAGATTCCATTTGAATTCTGTTATGAATTTCAACCCTCAGATCCTATCGACTTGATCAGCTCCTCGACACAGCCGAGCGACACTGATTTCAACCAGCGAGAAGTTGATAAAGTAGTCAAGTTCAACGATCAGATATGAGACATCCAAAAGCAAGCATAGGAAATGTTGCATAGAGCAAGTGAGAAAGCTAAGGCTTGACACGACAAGCATTGTATTACTCATTCATTCCAAATTGGGGATAAGGTCTGGTTACATCTCAAGAAGGAGTGCTTCATACGCCCATTCCAGAATATCAATCCTTTGCGATATGGTCCATACAGTATTCTTCGACAAATTGGCGAGAATGATTTCCAGCTCAAAATTCCTGCATGCTTGGGTCTGCATCCAGTATTCAATGTGGATCTACTTCGACCATACCATGCACCCTTGTTGGAACAGAACGAATTGCAGACAATAGAACCCGAAGACATCCATCCAGATGTTCAAGAGCCTCTTCCTCACGACACAATTGTGGGACGATGAGTATGCCATACAAGGACAAACACAATTCCCTTGTTTCAGGTTGCCAAAGCTAGCCAGATCCCATCTCAAGGAAAGTGGTATTTTGTTACTGAATTGACCAACAATTTTCCTCACCTTTGCGAGCAAACAATGGGGCCCATTGTTTCTTAAGGAAGGAGGTCTAATTTGCATCACAGTTGGAAAGTCATCGACTTTGATGCAAGTTCGACAAGTTTTGACTTCGACATGACTTCGACTCGGCAAGTTTCCAGTCTGACAGGTTCCGAATTCGACACAACTCTAACGAGTCTCGACTTCGACACACCTCGACACATTCTCACCTTCGACATCTTCAAAAACCTCACAGTTCGTGACATCGACAAGCAGCGTCGACATGCGACCAACGACTATCGAAATTCGACAGACTGTCTCTCTGTCTTCTAGTCGACTGTAAAAGTTGAACTGTTGACTGTTCTAAATTCTTCTTGTAACTGAACGTAACGTGCAAGCACCCAAGCATCTCATAAATCTATATAAGCATGTATAATATTGTCACATACAGGATTTTACCTGTTTACATCTAATAGAGAAGAACAGTTTGCATTCCTACATATTGTCTGCGCATATTGTATTTATCTGTGTAGTGTAATCCTGCTTTGCTCATTCTGCTTATTCTTAATTGCTTCCTCCATAACAGAGCCGAATCATTCAGTCGAACTGTTGTCCCCCTCGTGCTTCCTGGACACGACCCAGATCAATACATCTTAGAAAGAGTCCAAGAAAAATAACTCAAGGGAGATGGAGGCCATACTTGATGGATTATCTCAACCCATCAAAGAGAAGGTAGGAAAATGCATCTCAGCTAAGGAATTCTGGGTCAAATTGGAGAAACTTTACTCAGTTGAACAAAGAATAGAAGCAAGCTTTGCTATTCTCGAGGATGCTAGTGAAGATGAAGAAGAAAAATCCCTATTCATGGGAATAAAAAGTAAAATATTTGAAGAAGAAGTAGAAGATGATTCAGATGTGGAAGAAGAGGTAGACGTAGAGGTTGAACTCATGTGTGCTCTTGAGGAAATTGAAAAATGTAGAAGAAGGAACAAAACTTTGGAAGGAAAATTGTCAGAATACCAAGAAGAGCTAAAGTCAAACAAAGAGGAAGTCAAGACCCTCCAAAAGGAGCTGCACAAGCCAAAACAACAAACTGTGGCTAGCATGAAAGAGGCCGAGAGATTAAGACAGGAAGTTTCTAAATTTAAGAAAGAAGTAAAGAAGCTAGAAGACCACATGAAATAGGCTGAGAGCTTAAAAAAAGAAGTTTCTAACTTCAAGGAAGAAGTAAAGAAACTAAAAGACCAGCAGACCATTATTGAGAAGCTCAAGGAGAAAATACAAGAATCTAAAAGACTTGAATAAGAAGTTACTTTGATTAGGAAGAAGCTTGATGAAGAATCTATTAAATCAAAGTTTGAGAACATCTCAAAGGTTTTAGATGAAATATTAAGTAGCCAAAGACCATAAAGTGATAAAACTGGATTAGGTTATGACAAAGAAAAGAATCCAAAATGTTTGTCTCCTACACTCCAAATGTTGGAATATTCTCACCATCATTTTTGTATTTTGCATCCCTGCATGCATCCAGTCATCTGCATGCATTTTCATGCAATTGCATGCATCCAGTCATCTGCATGCATTTTTATGCAATTGCATGCATCCAGTCATCAGTATGGTAGTCTCCCAGCACCTAGTCCTTATTTTGCAGCCCCAAGGAGTCCGTTTCTACTCAGTTTTAGCCCTCCTATCCACTGATGCGCCCTTGTTTTCATCACTAGAGTACAAGTGTTCCCTCTTCCACCTATTTAGGAGTTACTTTAGTTAGTTAGTTGGTTGATGACTCAGTTCCTTGATTCAAGGGATGATTGATCAGTTAACTGACTGAAGCACTTAGACAGGAACCTATCGAGACTAGTTTGAGCTCTACTGACTACTGAAATCTCCTCATGCACCCACATTGGAGTCTCCTTCCCTACATCAGTTCCCATGCACTCAGTTAGACTCATTTGACTGACTAGTTGACTTTTATGACCACTGCCACTGGTTTGGATGATGTCTCCAATACTATCCAAGCCACACTTTGAGGATAATTCGAATGAAATTAGAGGCATTCAAATCTAATTCATTGTATTCAATTATTATTCACACTACAGAGTGCCTGCTTACAACTGATGTATGATACAACATTTTTTCTCTGTTTTCCGTGTAATGAGTATTATTGATTCAACATTTCTTCTTCTTCTTTCTGCACTACATGAGTAAATTCTAGTGAGGTCTACTACTACTGAGTGATCCTAGCTCTAAAATATTACACAAGATAGAAATGAAAGAAGCTATGCTGCTGCACTCAAAATCCCAATTAAGAAGGATAGTCAGAAGTTTGCTCCCTCCTCTCATAATAAAGACAGAACTGATATGACACCTAATATACCAATGACAAGCAGGGTCTGATAGATCTTTTTTGGTCACTGCTACACATGTCATAATTTTGGACATATGGCTAGAGAATGTAAGCTGAGGAAGAATGCTTCAATAAAAGTTCAGAAACAAAGGAAGGGATTGAAAAATATGGAATTTGTGAAGCAGGAAGATCAAATATTCCTCAAATATAAAGGAAGGTTCTATGGATATTGTCACTCCCGTCACAAGTTTGGTCACAAGGTTGTTAATTGCATAACCAAGGGAAAAGATCAAAATACAGAATCCAAGAAACAAATAAGGTCAGTAAGTAGGGTACCTCATGGAAAGATGTGGAGAAGAAAGGAAGATTACAAAGAGTAAGAGGAAACACAGATTCCAAGCATCAATGAAGTTTCCAAAGATGGTGTTCAACATAATAGTGTTGTAGATGAGAATGAAATCCATTATGATGGAAAGCAAGATGAAGATGAAGAACTCACCGATGAAGAGAGAAATTATGAAATTCTATTCTAAAGTCTCTCATGACCTAAAAGAGAAACCCTGAAACTAGCATTAGAAGGGATCATATACTCAGGGGGAGTAAATATCATAAAATTACAATTGGGAGTTGGAAGTAATTAATGTCACTTGCTAAGAATAAAAGGATATATTCATAAAAAACAAGAAGTAAAGTAGAGGTGACAAAATTGAAGAAACACATTTGGTCTAGAAAACATCTATGTAACAAGCACATGGTTGAAGTGTAACAAAATCAGAAGGATAATTAGAGAAGAAGAGATGATCATGACTGGTGTATGGTTGAAAAAGAGCAGAGTGTAAACCCTATCACAAAATGAAGAAAAATGTTGAGAAAGAGGAGGAACATTGAAAGGGGGAGTTTATGAACTCATCATCCTGGTTCTCATTCAAAATCCTGCTACAAGATAATAACTAGATTATCTTAAAACACAGTGAGTAGTACCAAGTCAAAGATAAAAGGAGGAAGAGAAGCAAAAGAAGGGCAATTGTCAAAAGGAAAAAGGATAGGAAATTTTCTATCAAGTTGGTTACAACAAAGGGCATAACAGGTTATCCTTTGTCATTGTTTTCAAAGGGGGAGAATGTTTAGATGTTTCCATCAATGCCAAAGGTGGAGAATGTTGAATATGATTGTCAATGATGTTAAAGGAGCTCAGTAATGACAAAGGAATAACCAAGGACTAAACTCAGTGAAATACAAAGGAATGACAAGGAAGTGATGACATGGCATGTATGATGATGTGGCATGTGTGATGAAGCTGGAAATACACATGATGGTGTTATGGTACTATCATTAAGTCAGTGTTGCAATATGACGTCATTCTAGAAAAGTATGGCAAGTTTGTGAAACTTTGGAAATTGACTAAGTATGGAAAAAGTAGTCAAAACTACTCTAAGAGAATGCCTGCCATAATTCATGGTTTGAGAAAAATGCATGCACCATCATATTAGGCTATAGATTGTTGAAGTGGCTATATATTCATGGTCTCAATTTTCCTTAATCATTTCTGAGGAGAACGTTATAAGTCTTCCAAAACAGGGTTTCAGGATAAACTTTGGAGAAATTCTTGAAAATGACTAAGTGTTGGAAAACTGGTTCAGGTGGCCTTGGGAAAATGCTCGCCGTACCTCATGGGAGAACAATAAAAATTATCTAGAACTATCATGCTCTAGCTTGTCGAAGAGGCTATCTTTCCATGGTCTTAGTCTTTACAGAAGGTGTTTGATGACAAAGTTAATATCCTGCCAAAATTGGGTTTCAGGTTGCTTTTACACAAAAGTAAAAAAACTACTTAAGTGGCCTCAAGGAAATGCCCACCATAGTTTGTGGGTTGAAGAAAATGCCCGCACCATATTGTCATCTTGTAGGTTGTTGTTTTGTCTACCTGACCATGTTCTCATATTGACTTGAAAGTACCCGAGGAATAAGTTATGGATCTGCCAAAACAATGTTCCAGGCAGATTGGACCAGTATAAAAAATTGTCTAAGTATAATGGTAAAAGTGCCTGAGTAGCCTCAGGAAAATGCCTACCATAAATTGTGGGTAAAAGTAAATTCCCACATCATATGGTCAGGCTATACCTTGTTGAACTATTTATCTAACCATGGTATCAGATTGTCCAAAGAGTCTCTAAGGAGGAAGATATTAATCTACCAAAAGTGTCTCTCAGCTTGATTTGCACTACTCTAGTAAAAGGCCCGCCAAGGAGAGAGAAAGAGGCTTCAAGAGGTGAAATTGGTTTAGATGAAGTCACCTTGTTGGCCTCTATCCATTGGGTGTCTCACACTTAAAAATTGGTGAAAAGAAAAATCTTATCATACTAACCTAGGGTTTGATAATTTTGCCTGTGTCAAATCAACAGTTTGGAAGGCCACTTTCAAATGCTCGCCAGATGATGGGTGTGTTTCAATAAGCTCATCTTTTTACATAGTCTTGTTCATTGTTGAAGTAGTTATCCATCCATGCTTTTAGTTTTCCTTATGGTGATCATATATGAAAGAAATCAATCTTCCAAAGTGAAGGAGAAAATGTTTTACATATTAAAGACAAAAAATTGTCTAAGTGAAGGAAAAAATGTTTTACATATTAAAGACAAAAATTTGTCTAAGTGTCAAACTCACATGGCTAAGAGGCCATTTGGAAATGCCGGCAAGGAGGTATTCATGTGATGATAAAATTAATCAGATGGCATAATATTGTTCTCTGGTGAATTGGTTATCTAACCATGAGCTCAGATCTTCCTATGGAGTTCACACGTGCGAAAAACAAGCCTGCCAAAATGAGAAAAAGCTTGTTTTTACTGTTCAAATGAAGGTTCAAGAGGCATTTGGAAATGCCCACAAGGAGGTGTCCTTGTGTTGATAAAATTAATCAGGTGGCATAGGCTTGTTCCTTGATGAACTGGATATCTATCCATAGGATGAGATTTTCCTCTGTAGTTCACACGTGTGAAAGAAAAGCCTTCCAAAATAAGAAAAAGTTTGGTTTGCTATCTAAATAAAGGTTGAGAGGCATTTGGAAATGTCTACCATAAATTGTCCTTGAGCTGATAATTTTATCAGATGGAATGGGTATGTTCCTTGATGATTTGGCCATCTTGTCATGGTCTCAAATTTTTCTCTGGAGGTTACACGTGCAAAATGCAAACCTGCCAAATTGAGAAAAAATATGTTTGCCTGTTAAAATAAATAAAATTTGTTTTAGTGTTAAACACAGGAAATCTGAAGGCCATTTTGAAATGCCCATCATAAATTGTCCTTGTTCTTATAAATTCTACAGATGGCATGGGTATGTTCCATGATGAATTGGCCATCTAGCCTTGGTGTCATATTTCTCTTTGGAGGTCACACGTGTGAAAAATCAACCTCTCAAGTGGAAGAAATTTTTTGTTTTACACAGAGTTTGGATATGCCAGTAATAAATCTGAAAATACATGTTAACAAGTTTTTTTGTTTAAATTGCCCAGCTAAGTCAATTTAATAAGGGATTATTAAGATGTTATGAAATAGAGGAAATTAACTACCAGCTATTTGTCAAAGCAAATTAATTAAACCAAGAAGTATGTTTTTTATGAAGTGGTGCGTTTTGATAAAAAGTCAATTTCCAGATTTGAAGAGGCACAAGTATGAAAAGACACAAGCCTAGATTGAAGTGATGCAATGGTTAAAAGATGAGATAGATAATATATAAGAAAGAATTTGAGATGGAAGGAAGATGTCTTAAAATACTAGATAAAAGAAGAAGGAAGATCAGTTAGAGACCAATGAATTGAAGAAACATAATTCAAGAAAAGAAGTTCTGAAAAACTGAAGAAGACAAAAAAAAGATGGTTGGGTGGTGCTAGGGGAAGATTGAAGAACATGAGAGTGTCTGCTAGGTGCTTAAATAAATATATGAAGCATTACAGATATTAGAGAAAGAGTAAAAGGAACATGGGCAGTCTCTGGAGCTTAATTGAAGATCAGAAACAAAGGACAAAGAAAGTATAAACTAATGTATATCCCATTGAAGTTATAAAATCAAATTAGGGAGGTAGGGTGGTGCTAGGGAAGGATACATTTCTGCAAGGGGGTTGTAGCCTCCTTCCAGTAGTGGCTGGTAAATAGGGTGTCAAAGCATCCTTTCAGTTGTAGATGATAAACGAAGGGGTTGTAGCCTCCTTCCAGTAGTGGCTGGTAAATAGGGTGCAGTAGCATCCTTGTCTGTTGTAATAGGCAGGAACCAGGGTGTTGTAGCATCCTTCAGTTGTAGCTGAGAAACTTGGGGATTGAAGTCTCCAGCAAGTTGTATCTTGAAAAAACTATTGTAAACATAATTTTGCAGTATAGAAAGAGTTTGTGGTTTTCCCAATTGGGTTTCCACGATAAAATCTTTGTCCTGTGTATCTTTTTGATTCCATGTTTTAATTAAGTTTAATAAGTGGTTTAAAATGGTAAAAAGTTAACAAATACTGATTCACCCCCCCTCTCAGTATTGACCAATATTCCAATAGTGGCCAATCCCAAGAGGTGAACCCCATAAGAGCCACTATGGTATTTCGTTCAAGACCTGCTCAGCCTCTTCATGTTATAAGAAACGTCGTAGGATAGTGTCGACCTCGTGACAATATAAGACATATCCTAGGATGAGATATATGGGGGTTTGCTTGTGTATGCATCGATGATAATCACGGGACAGGTGGTGGAGGGATTTATGAGTTCATAGATAAGTCAAGATATCGCCATACCATCGATCATCGTTGGCTATGGTGAAAATATGTTCATTAGGTAATTGGTCATTCACTGGTTCTCTTGGATTAGGGACTGGGAGATCAACGATGAGTTTGACAAGGGCTACATGTTTTTTTTCTTTTATGGATAAAAAACTCAAGGTCAAATTCCTGGAGAATAACAATCCATCTTGCAAACTTACTATTAATGAGCTGTCGGCTAATTATGTATTGCATTATATTAGAGTCTACGATCACTGTGGTTTTAAGAAGTAAGATGTAATAGTGCAATTTCTGCACTGAGAGGATTAGGTATAGTGCTAGCTTCTCATCGTGAGTGTATTTAAATGCTAGTCTTGCTAATGTTTTGTTGATGTAGTAAATGACATGTTCACTATGATATTCATCTTGTTGGACCAAGATGCTCACCACAGTGGAAGATGCCGACAATATATAGAAGATAAAATATTTGTCAAAGTTCGAGGGGGAGATGAGGGGTGCATAAGCCAACACTTGATTTAGTGATTCAAAAGATATTTGTGCCTAGTCATCCCATTGGAAAGGGATTTCATTCCTAAGTAGATGAAGAAAACTGTGTTCCTGAGTGGCATAATTCGTTACAAAGAGACAAAGAAAATTGGCCTTCCCTTGAATACTTTGCAATTAACGTTGTGTTCGCAGGGGAGGCAAGTCCAGAATGGACTGGAATTGAAATGGGTCTATGATGATTCCTTCTTTTGACACGATGAATCCTAATAACCATCATGCAGGGATATAGAACACACATTTGAGGGGATTTAATGATATGTTGTACTTATGACATCGTATGAATATGGTTAGGAAGACACGAAGGTGATCACACCATTTTTTGTATTTGGCCATAAGATCATCAAGGAAAGCTAGGATGATATGGGATAGGTAATTGAAAACATATTCCATAGCCCTTTGGAACGTGGCCCCAACATTCTCTAACCTGAAATACATAATCCTATAGGAAAAGGTCCCCCATGGTGTTGTAAATTTCATTTTATACTGATCCTGGGGGTGGATTCATATTTGGTTATAACCGGAAAAGCTACCCATGAAGGACAAGAATTCACTACCCGCACATGAGTTGACAATATGGTCAATGAATGGGGTGGGGAAATTGTCCTTGGGGCATGCTATGTTGAGATCATAGAAATCTATATAGAATCGAATGGTGCCTTGCTTCTTGTTTATCGGGACAGATTTTGAGACCCATGACTTATAAGCAATCATGGAAAATAAATCTAGGTTGATAGAGTTTTTTGATCTCAACCTTGATAGATAATACTTTTAAAGGGTGGACATATCGTTGTTTCTATTGGACCAGGAGTGTGTATGGCCAAGCGTTAATATGATGTTCAACAATTGAAGGGTCTAATCTAGGCATTTCTGCATACAACCTTGTGAATCAATCAATAAATTCTTTGAAGAGAGTAGTGAAGTCAATGACTTCTTTTGGTGAGCATGACACACCAATCGATATATTTTCGATCACTCCTTGTGTGATGGAAATATTTATCTGAATAATGGGATAAATATTGGATGGATTTCCATATTCAAAGGCATTGGGGGCTGGGATTGGGTTCTTGAACCAATCAACATGATTAGGAGGTAAGAAGTATTTTGATTCAATGGTGTGCTACTGGACCACCGAGGTGGTTGATTTGATGTAGTTATGGGTGAACGATATTGACTTATGATGGAGGTCATACCATGAAGGCTTATCTAAGTGCAAGGATTCCATTATGGGTTTTTATGTGGAGAATAAGTATTCCTCTAACATGTATTCATCTGAAGAGGAGTCTTCGGACCCTGTATGAGTGGACCTATCATTGTTGGTAGAAGGTGGGAGCTCCCACTTGAGGTGGTTCAATGTAAATGACACTTGTAGCTAGTTGAAGGGGCAGCGAGTCGATATAAACAATATCCATGTAGCTAATGGGGCTTTGTTGGGGGGAGGATCTGCTCCTAGGGAAATATATGGGGATTGTGCTATTCCTCCAACGTCTATGGCGAGATGAGATCAGTCTCAACAAAGGATAATGGAGGCACCTATCTGCTGGTAGAGGAGAGACAAAGGGTATGTCTACATTCTCACCGTCATTGCCAAAGTTGTTCTCTTCTTCGAAAAAATGTGGGAAGGGTTGTTCCTAAAGGGGATAGAATATTATCCGATAGTCGCTTCTATGTAGAACAAAGAGTGTATAGTGCGCCCAACATGGAGCACTGGAAGGAATGGTGGGTCAACAACCTACATGATTTGCATGGGTGAGTGGCGTAGGCCTGATTAAGGACATGTTCCTGAATCTGAATGCGCCTAGGGGGCAATGTCTGAATGGGGGTGTAGGTGTGATACATCCAGTGTAACCATTGCTAAGGTGGGTATACTTGGTGTGGCCATTGTTGTAGTGATAACATTAATTGAAGCGATGTCTCATGGTTGAGGTGAGGGACTCTCATCCAAAGGGTGGGTGAGGTGGATGGTTTCCAAGGCGTCCCAAAATTGAGGGAGATTGGGATAATGGTGCCTATAATTACCAAGCTGAGAGAAAATGGAGGATGCATGATTGGTACGTAATGACTTGGACTTAGTGGTTGTATTGGGCGAAGAAGTGGTTGAAGGTGTCCCCCCTACTATATTGTGTGCTGCATGTGTCACACTAACATGGGTATTAAGTAAATTCCTGAGCACTGGTAAGGTGGGGCATAGGTTGGTTGCATGGCCTTGTTTCCCACATAGGGAACATGGTGGGGCGACCCTTGTTGTAGGAGTAGTGGTTTTCATTACTAGGGATTTCAACCTAGGTTGAGTTATGCTACCTTCTTTAAGACCAGTGACTGCCAATGATGGTTCGGGAATAAGGTTGGTCATGATGGGGGATTTCAGCTTGAGTTGTCTTATGCCCCCGTTAGTGGGTTTAGTAATGGACGGTGGTGGTTTAGTCATAGGTCTCATAGGCTTGGTGTGTGGTACATATGGCATAATTGGCCTAGGTGGCGTAATTTCCTAGACGGGGACAAAATCATAATGGGATACTAGATTTGAAGATATTTTTGGGTAAGCTGGAGTAAGGTACCACACACAATTCCTAAAGTGATCCCAAGTAGATTTTTCTGAGCCATAATTGACGTCCCTTGTACTCCTGGGGGGTACAAGAATGATATATGAAATATGGGGGAATTGATGGACTCAATGTTTGTTCAAATCCATGACTTGCTAGAGGTGGTGATGATGATGCCGATGGGGTGGAAGAGGTATTTTTAGAGGTGAAAACAGTGCACATAAGATCACATGTCAAGGTGGGGATTTCAGGTGTGCGACTTGAATATGCCTCTAGCAAGTTGGAATCTTTGTACACTCCTGGGCATATATCAATGTAAGGGGGTTTATTCACTTCTCCTACAATGGGTATAATTTTTTTGAGTAGTAATTGAGTTGGTCAAGGGTGACTATATTCCCATTAAAGGGAAACATCATGATGCAAACTATTGAAGAGGAAACCGCCTTCATGGCATACATATAACTACGACCCAAAAGGATATTGTAGCTAGGGTTTTCACCCTAGCTTGTGCAAATGAGCACCTACTAAGGAGAAGGGACTCATTAGTAGCAGTTCAATAAAACAGTAAAATATGACAGTAAATCAAAATAAACTTAAACTAGCATGAGAATTAATAGAAATAAAAATACATGACAATATGATAAAGATTTTCCTTTTTGTATTAAATTTACCTCAAGTGTTGAGGTTGGTGGAGCTCTTGCAGTAGTCTAGGAGGGCTGCTTCCATGCTCCAATTGGTTCCTTCTCCTTCTCCAAGGTGTTTGAATAATGGGCCAAAGGGGCACTCAAATGGGAAAGACTAGCTCAAATGGTAAGCTAGGGTTTCAAGAGTGATTTTGGCAGAGTGAGGATAGGAAGATTGTGGATGTGAAATGGGGAGCCTCCATCACCTATTTATAGGTTTTTAGTGGTGGAGTGTTGACCCATGGTTTTTGGCACTATATGGTTTAGGTCAATTGTATAGGGTTTTTGCTTCCTTTTTTCCCTCTTTTTCCGCTTTTTTGTATTTTTTATTCCCTTTTTAGAGGGTTTTTGCTATTTTTGGAGGAAATTTAAATTATTTTGGGGAAAAAAGGGGGTTTTGGGCCTCTTGGAAGCTTTTTAATGGTTTTTTAAGGTTTTGGAGGCAAATATGGTAGGAAATATAGACAAATGAGTCATGTAATGAGGGAGATGAGGTAGTGAGCACTTTTTGGGTGTTAACAGATTGCCCCCTGATGTGTGAGGGTAGGAGCTCATCGTATGGCCGATAGACATCATAGGTCTTTTATGGTTTTCCTGAGATGTGGAGAGGAGAAGAAACGAACTAGAGCCCAGAACAATGGTCCCGAACCAACTGCAAAAACTGAAAGTACATGACCTCAATCATGAATGAGGAATAATCTCAACATATGGACGAGGTGGGCATACCCATGCTCGTATCAAGATCTATAACAATAACAATGAGGTCCAAAAAAATGGGGACCTGAAAGATACATGACCTCAAATAATGAATGAGGAAGAATCTCAATATATGGACGAGGCGGGCATACCCATGCTTGTATCAAGATATATAAAAAATAACAATGAGGCCCAAAAATGGAGGCCTGAAAGATACATGGAGAACCATTGTGTACATCATAAGGGTCCAAAAGGGGACACAAATCTGGGACATACTGCCGGGCTGACCATGTCAGAGCTGAAGAACTGATACACTAGAATATCAATAGTGGTGCTGAGTATGGTACCAGAGGAACTGATGAGCTGTTGGATCATAAGAACGAGGAGTCATACCCTCAATGGTACACTGGACTGGAGCTAAACTGGGTACTCAAGGGAGCATATAAGTGGATGGATTCCAAATACAATCGCCAACGCAACCCAGATATCCACGGGAACATATAACTGGGTGTTCCGAAGTGACTCACCAATGTGCTAGAGTCCGGGGAAGTCCGAGGTCTTCAACAAATAACTGAAGGGATATATACCCTGCATGATTCTCAACGATGCAATCAAGGTGTTGAAGTCGAGCATGTGAGAAACAACCATTCGGAGAGGCACTGATGACTCCTCCCAAAATGGTCCGTAGGCAATCACCACAGATGGTGATGAGTCCAAGGTGCAGGGACCTCTGGGTCAATCCTTTGGAATAGATGGGCTGTCGTCGACAGAGGGAGACCTGCAACTAGCAAGGCAATGATGTGTCCTTGATAGGAACATGAGGTGGATAACCGAAGTGTGAGAGTACTGATGGTAGGACTAACATACTGTGGGGGTGGGGAATAACTGGGCAAAGAGAGTGGGGGACTCAAACTTCCTTTGTTCAAAGTATGATGGCGGGGATAATCGGGCAGCATATGAAACTGACTGGTGGGAAAGGGATCATAGCTTTAATGGATCAAGGATGGTGACGGCGAGGAGTGATACTCAAGTTGGTTGTAAGATGGCATGAGACTTTGAGGGTGGTTTATCGCAGAATACTCTAAACAAAGGTGACCTTATTGGGGGTGCTGCCGAGATAATTGATCATAGTGTCGAGAGGCATTGGTGGGTACGTCTTCATGGTTTAAGGAACTAGAAGAAGTGTGTTCAAAATGGTACTATCGTGTGGATTTATACGAGCCCAAGACAGTTCATGCTCGAGATTGCTTTCAACTTTAAGGATTCTGAAAGCGATAAGAAGACTCTGAAATAATGGAATGGTACCATCTTGTGGATTTGTATGAGCCCAAGACGGTGCATGCTCATGGTTGCTTTCACTTTTAGAGAGTCTGAAAGCAATAAGAAGACTCCAGGGGGGTTCTTTTTCGTGTGTTAGTCTTCAAGGCCCAAAAAAGCATAAAAGGATGCAATGAAGAACTCTTCTAGTTGGTGTGACTAGACTATTCCTTTTTCGTAATTAGTCTACCAGGTCTGGAAAAGGGTTAAACTTATACCAGATAGATGCCCTTTCAGGTACTTTAACGAGCATGAAAGGAAGCAAGGTTGCTCGACGATATTTTCATTTTTTTAGGAGTCAGAAAAGAGCTTAACAAAAACTCCCTAAGTGCCTCTTTCGTAAAGGACTTGTCCGGCTCGAAAAAGGGATAAAATTATACCGAGCAAAAGGAATGGCCAGGCAAGGAGGAAGTGCTCAATCAAGGAACATCGATGAGAACCAAGAACGAGGGTGGGGGGGGAACATTGGTGGGCCTCCTTGCAGGATGATGAATGGTGGAAAAATAACGAAATAATTGCAGTATGAATGGAGTGAATGGCTCATGTAAAAATGTGTAACAATTCGATGGCGGCCGATGTGGCATGTAAACCGAGGCAGTAAGGTGTCGAGACACAATGTTGAAACTGTTCCTAGTGAGAGCGAGAAATGATCTCAAGCATCATCACAAGCTTGAAAAACTGAATCCGGTGATATAAAAAGTGTCAAAAATGGATAATGGTCAAGGTGGCACGCAAAACGAGATGACTGGGGGCTGGTAAAAAATGCCCGAAAAATATGGGGGTGAGAGCGAGAAATGATCTCAAGCATCATCACGGGGTCGGAAAACTGAATCCGATGGTATAAGGAATGCTAAAAACTTGCAACGGACGATGTGGCGCGCAAATCGAGATGGCGACGTGCCTAAAAAAAATTGGAAAACAAAAATAAATCAAACTGTACAATACGGACTAGCGGGTTCACCGGATTGTTAAGGATAAAAGTGTTTAAGATACAACCCATTACAGGGGTTGCGCAAGGGGTGGCCTTCTGAGTTAGTTAGAATATATGCCCCATGTCCAAGGCAGGATGCACTATGTATGTGAGTACGAAGCAGACGTAATAAACCATGAACTGTGGTGGCATAATCAGGAACAAAGCAGCGGAGGAAATTAGATTTCCCCTGTAAGCTTTGTAGCTGCTGGAGCGTGCATGGTGCAGGAAGGTCTAATATGGCGTGAACTTTGAGGGGGTCTACAGTGATTCCTTTATGGGAAACAATGAAACCTAACAACCAGCCTGCCAGAATGCAAAAGACGCACTTGAGTGGGTTCAAGCGGATCTGATACTTGCGACAATGCAGAAAAACTTGCCGGAGGTCATTAAGGTGGTCGGATCGTTTCTTGGAATGTGTTGTGAAATCATTAAGATAGACTAGTAGGATATGGACCAAGTCGTGAAAACAATACGTCATGGCCCGCTGGAAGGTGGCGCCAGCATTTTTAAGGCCAAAAGGCATGACACGATAGGCAAAGGTGCCCCATGGGGTGGTGAAGGTAGTCTTGTATTGATCTTCCTTGCGGATCTGAATCTAGTTGTATCCAGATAAACCGTCCATGAAGGATAGGACTTCATGCTCTGCACACGCATCGATGAGTTGGTCAATAAATGGCATGGGGAAGTTGTCTTTGGGACATGCTCGGTTTAAATCGCGGAAGTCAGTACATACTCTGATGGTGCCTTGTTTCTTGTTAACAGGGACGAGGTTAGAAACCCAAGTGGTATATGCAATAAGATAAATGAATCCTGTTGTTCGAAGTTTCTTAATCTCTGCTTTAACGGTGGGGAGCTTTGATGGATGAATGGGGTGCTGTTTATGGCGAACAGGGGGTACATTTGGCCACATGTCAATGTGGTGTTCTATGATAGCGGGGTCAAGACCAGGCATTTTGGTATAGGACCAGGCAAAAACATCGCGGAACTCTTGGAAAAGTTTTTTGTACTCTCCGATCTTGTACTCAGTGCAGGAGGCTCCTAAAGTAATGATTTCAGGGGCACTGCTTGGGGCAGAGATATCAATATGGATTGTGGGTGAGATATTGGCCATGTTACCTTCCTCGAAGGCATCAGGAGCGGGAATGGGCTCTTTAAACCAGTCGAATTTGGTGGGAAGGAAATCTTTGGACTCAACTGAAAATTGGGTGGCTGTGGTGGGGGAGGACTCTTCTGGGAGGAAATAGGAACAATGATGCATATCTTCCCAGGGGTAGTCAGGTGTAGTAAGAGCCTCGAGAATCTCTTCATCATTGTGGAAACTTTGGGTCGTCAAATCAGTTGACGAGGGAGCGCTAGTAGAAGAGATCATATAAATGGTATTAATCTCTCCGGTTGACGGGGATGCTGGGGGGTGGATCTCTTTAATGGTGGGGGGAGCCGTCTCGAGGTCCAATTTATTCATCTCATAGAGGGCGGCTCTGTAATCTGGGAGATCAAGGCAGTGATGTGAGTAATGGATGTAAATACCGTAGATTGCACAAGGGTGATTGGTACGTAGTGATTTATCACAAGGCTTAGGGGTAGGGTTAAGTTGGACAACCAGGCTGTTGGGGTCGTCGTCAAGCATTTGCATGTGCTCTTGTAATGCGGGTAATTGTGGATATTGATGGGTAGCATGGGCCAACTCATCACACAAAGAACATTTGGGAGGAGCGTGAAACGTGGGGGGGGTTTTAACCGTTTTGGGCAGGGGTAAAGCAGTGTATGGTTGTGGGCCTCTGCCCCCAATGTGCTTGATAAGAGGGGATGGATTGGTGGATGAGGAAGGAGTAGTGACACCGGGAGGTGGTTGACTAGTAGTGGTGATGGGTTGCATCGGTTGTAGGACGACATTTGGTGTCGAAGGGGAAATGGGAGGCATGATGTACCATACAGGTAATCCTAAAGTTAAACCGGGGAGGCTGAGAGTAGCCATAACTGGGGCGCTTACTACTCCCGAAGGGGGGAATAGGTGTAACACCGACATGACTGGGTACCAATGGTGGTTGGGGTAGCAAGGGCAGTTGATGGTTGGGTGTTGGTGTATTGTGGGAAAGGGTACACAATTCAGATATTTCGGTCACTGGTGATGGGGGTGGAATGGATTGGAATGTTGAGGTCATCGACGTATCTGAGTAAACTCCGGGTCCCACTGAGGAAACCAACGAGGTAGATGCACCGCAAACGGGTTGTTCAACCATGGGGAGAAAGATTTCGGGTGCAGTGGGGGCATTGGGATCGTAATAGGTGAGTTGATCAACCTTGACCACGCGTCCGTCATGGGGGAACATCATGGTACGAAAAATGGATGAGGCAACTGCTCGCATGGCGTACATGTAACTACGACCAAGTAAGAGGTTATAATCAAGTTGGGCGTTGATGACTTTGATGTCAATAAGCACTTTTTTACCAGCCAACTGGATGGGGACATTAGCTAAGAGACCTTGGGGTTGAGCCGAATGGTCGTCGTAGGCTCGCAACGCAGTGGTGGACTGCTGGAGAGCAGGGGATCCCAACTTCTGCCAAACAAATGTGGACATAACACATGTAGAGGCACCCTCATTGATGATGCACCGATGGATGACAAGATTCCGAATAGATATTGAAACTTGGAATGCTAATGTGGAAGGTAGGCGTGGTTTGGATTGGTCCAAATCGAAGGCCATAATTCATGAATCAGTTGGGTCAATAGCACCAATGGCTGATAGCAAAGTCTTGCGCTGTGTAGGACAGTTTTTTAAGACCTCTCACACAGACATGGTTGCGGGGTACTGAGCTAAGTCATATACAATGTTGTAATTAGACGCGGTGCGAGCATTGGGGTTATTGTTGATGCGACGAAGTGGGAAGCGAGGGGCTTTTGGGGTGCCATCTAATGGTGCCGAAGGTATTCGTAACGACTGATCTGTGGGAAGAGCGTTGGTGTTTTTGTCGACGGGAGGAGCTTCAGGGGTGGAGCCATATTGGTTCCGACGGGTTTGAAGGTTGACATCGACGGATGACATCATTAACAAGTGATGGGTACCTGAGTCTATCATGGGTCGATCGGGAGAAGCATAAGTGATTTGTTGTTGTGGAGGTGTGTTTCCTTGAGGGGGAGCTAACGGTTGAGTGTTCACCACGCCTTGGGTTGGTAAAGGGTTCTATAACACCAAGGGTTGAGTTTGAGGTGGTGGGGGGTTAGGTGGTGCTTGAGGTGTCATGTGTCCTTGGCAGTGGGCATCATCAGTCCAGATTTGTCGAGCCCACTCCAGATGTGGGAAAGTGTGTGTGTAATGTCCATAGACCCTGCAGATAGAACAAGGATGGTTTGTTCACAAATTCAGGTTTTTGGCTTGCTTGGGTGGTCTGTTGGGGTTTTGGTTGGCAGGTGCCGCGTCATTATTGTTCGGAGGATTAGGGGGTTGACCGCCTTGGTTTGGAGGGGGGTTGTTCCCGCGGTTACGTCCTTTGCCGCGGTTTTGCTGGCCTTGTTGGCGTTGGTTATTTTGGTTCTACTGCGGATTTTTTTGGGCATATACTTGCCCTTGGGTGGCAGGTGGGTTCTGCTGTTGGGAATGTGCGGGAGCAAGCTGCAGTGGATAATAAGTGGGTGGAGGTGGTGCAGGTGCTGAACCTTGTGGGGGTTGCTGATAATTTTGTGTGCCGGGTTGTGGGTTTGCCGCAGGTGCTGCCTGTGGCGGATAATAAGTGGGGGGGGCTTGAGAGGACACAGGAGCGTGTGCGACCTGCGGGTGGTAATATGGCTGAGGTGCGACTAGTAGGACGTAATCGGGGGATGCATGGTCGAAGCACCGAGGAGTACATGATGGTCCATGGGAATGGTGGTGATGTGCCATGGGAGCATATGAATTGGTTGCTCCAAAGTGGGATGTAGCCCGTGAAAGGTCGGAGCCATGGCTAGTACGTGTTATGGAAAAGGGTTGGTTATGCGAGGCAATACGACCAATGATGCCATCTGCGGCATGGGATGCCCCCGGCGCATCATTTCCGGAGGAATCGCTGCGGGGGGCATTAGGTATGATGGTATAGAGGTAACCAGAATGGGCGTAAATAAGGTCAGATTGTTGGGCTTTTAGGATGGCCTCTTCGTTGGACTGGGGTCGTTCGGATGCCACATCCTTGGAAATAACAGGAAGGAGAGATTTTAGAAACCAATCTAAGAAGATACGGTCATCTAACTTGATTTTGAAAAGGCTTCAATGTCGCCACCACTCATGAATGTGGTCAGTGATGTGGGTGGCCGTATTCTGTCTGCAAGACAGTAGGATCTCAACTCCCGCGTCATAGCGGACAAGTAACTAAAAGAACTGCAGGAAGGTCGAGGCAAGGGAAGTAAAGGTGGCATGGGTCCCATGGGGTTGCTTGATGTACCACTTGGCTATAGAGCCAATGAGGGTGCATTGTAACAGACAGATTCAGACAGAGTCGTCCACTATGGAGTTGGAGGAACACCATAGATGGAAGGACATAATGTGGTTCTAGGGGTCTTCACCTGCCTTGCCCTCAAACTTAGGGATGTCTGATGGGAGCTTAGTGGGCATGTGAGGCCACGCAGGGTCATGTCAAATGGGATCGTTGGTCAGTCTAGCCAGGTTAGGAAGGTTGAGACTAGCCATGAATGGAAAACTAGTAGAAGGATGTCACATATTGGTGGTCGTGACCATGTTGGGGCCAATGCCCCCAAGTGTAGGGGCTGGGTTCAGGTTGGGGATGTTGCCCCCAGGGGGAGGAATGAAGGTGGTATGGGATGGTCCTGCACCGCCAAGGGTAGTGTGAGTCACTAGTGGGGTTGGGTTGGGTATGCTAGCCACTGGAATTAGCACAATGACCGGAATGGTGGGTGTCCATCGAGGACATACCCAAAGAGGGTGTGGTAGCTGGGGAGGTGGTGGACGCTCCACCAATGGTCCCTACAAAGAAAGGGTTGGAAGTCATTCCAGCCATGGGGCTGGTTGGTGCAGTATAAGTGGGGTTCTCGGACTCTGACTCAGAATCAGATGTAAAATAAGGGGCGTCCGGGTCGGGTGATGGAGCTCTATGTCATCGACGAGTAGAGTCAAGTGATGAAGCTCGAGGTCTATGATGAGTGGTATCAAGTGATGAAGCTCTACGCCTATGACTAGTGATGTCAAGTGAACCGTGCTACGGGGGCTCGCCCCAGAGGCACCGAGAATGTATCAGGGACTCAATGGTGACAGATGGTGTCAAGTATCTGGGGGTTCTGTTGAGTGATAAACAACTCAAAAACCCTAATGCAGCCAAGTGTGCAATAAGAGAGCACAAAAAATACGGCACTCAGGCCAACAACCAGCTCAAAACATTCACTGTAATAGCTGTGCTACAATAAGCGGAGTGTCAACAATAATGGTCAGAATACCAACAAGTAGTAGGTTTCCTAAAAAATAAAAATAGTGGACTCGCTAGACCAAAGGGAGGTAAGGGAGCATGCAAACACCTAGATAAATAGTATTCTGACTCAACCAGACATATCCTCTGTAAGGTGATGAAATCCAAGTCAAACAATATGGATAGTAGAGCCAAGTGGCTAAAGATATCCCCCTACCGGGAGGGACACCGGGTAAGACAATCCTAGAAGAAAGGCAACTAAGATACCCCGTTCATGACACGTCCAGAAAAGGTGAATCTGCAGCTCCGGTCCTATCATAGTGTGGGCCTAAAAGGAATCACCACACGCAGACCAACGAGTAGGTAGCCTTTGATTATTGAATGGATTGCGGTATTCCACTCAGGCCTCCGGAACCAGTCTGGCTACTTAGACCCTCCTAAGGGAGAGGCCCTCTGATAAACTAGTTGTGACTGTGCCAAAAAATACTAGGGGATTTTGGTTCCCTAATGGACAACAACTATGTCTCAAGTGTAAGTGACCGAGGGGTGTTATTTGGATGCCTATCCCCCCTGTCCTACCTAACTATAATATTCTTATGTGTTCCCCAAGTGGGCTTAGAATGTTGGTTGTGTTAAGTAGTATTTTAGGGCTCACTTGAATTAGGTGACAGAGTGTGTGCGTGTGAGGTAATGAACCCAATCAAAAGTGCCACAGGGTGGGAAACTTTCTAACTAATAATAATAATGCAGAAATTAAACTTGTAGTGCAAAATTTTCTTTTTTCAATTGAAATGCTTAAACTTAAAAAAAAAAACTTTGTAAATGGAACAGAAAGCAAACTGCAGAAAAAGGCTGTAAGTAAGTATGGTTGCAGACAGAATAGGTGGCTGTGCAGGTGCAGAAAATATTGCAGCAAAGTTCTGGGTTCAAAACAGGGTAAAAAAGTGTAGAAAACAGATCGCGAGTTTGTGGCAAAACTGCGCAGGCGGATCGTGGGAAACAGGATGAAAGCAGCGGGGAGATCGCAGGAAACAGGCTGAAAACTGCAGGGAGATCACTGGAAATAGGCTGAAAGCCGCGGGGAGATCGTAGGAAACAAGCTAAAAGCCGTGGGGAGATCGCAAGAAACAGGCTGAAAGTCGTGGGGAGATTGCAGGAAGCAGGCTGAAAGCCGCGGGGAGATTGTAGGAAACAAGATGAAAGTCGCAGGGAGATCGCAGGAAACAAGATGAAAGCTGCGATCGGATCGCAACTGTGAGGACTAAATACGCGATTTCTGACAGCAAACCCAACTGCTGAAAGGGACAGCCGAAAGGGGAAAACAAAAAAATACTTGCAGAAAATTAAAAACGTCTAAAAATTATAACCAGAAACTCAAAGGAACACTAGGGGAGTCGCCAAAACTGTAGCTAGGATTTTCATCCTAGCTTGTGCAAATGAGCACCTACTAAGGAGAAGGGACTCCTTAGTAGCAATTCAATAAAACAGTAAAATATGACAGTAAAGCGAAATAAGCTTAAACTAGCATGAGCATTAAAAAAAATAAAAAGACATGACAATATGATAAAGATTTTCCTTTTTGTATTAAATTTACCTCAAGTGTTGAGGTTGGTGGAGCTCTTGCAGTAGTCCAGGAGGTCTGCTTTCGTGCTCCAATTGGTTCCTTCTCCTTCTCCAAGGTGTTTGAATAATGGGCCAAAGGGGCACTCAAATGGGAAAGACTAGCTCAAATGGTAAGCTAGGGTTTCAAGAGTGATTTTGGCAGAGTGAGGATAGGAAGATTGTGGATGTGAAATGGGGAGCCTCCATCACCTATTTATAGGTTTTTAGTGGTGGAGTGTTGACCCATGGTTTTTGGCACCATATGGTTTATGTCAATTGTATAGGGTTTTTGCTTCCTTTTTCCCCTCTTTTTTCTCTTTTTTGTATTTTTTATTCCCTTTTTAGAGGGTTTTTGCTATTTTTGGAGGAAATTTAAATTATTTTGGGGAAAAAAGGGGGGTTTTGGCCTTTTGGAGGCTTTTTAATGGTTTTTTAAGGTTTTGGAGGCAAATATGGTAGGAAATATAGACAAATGAGTCATGTAATGAGGGAGATGAGGTAGTGAGCACTTTTTGGGTGTTAACAGATATTGTAGTCAAGTTGTGCATCAACTACCTCAATATCAATCATTACCATCTTGAACCCAAGCTCAATGGGAACACTTTGGTACAAACCCCTAGGTTGTGATGATCTCCCATCATATGTGCGAGGGTGATAGAGGAGGAAAATAACTTAGGGAAGACCAATATTTTCCAGACATTTTATGACATGACGCATGTGGATGCACCTTCATCGATAATGCATCAATGGATCATGATGTTTTTAATGGTAACTGGAAGTTGGAATGCGACTGACGTAGTCACATTTCACATTTATTGATATCAAAGGTCATCAGGTGAGAGTCTGAAGGGTCGACGATGCCAAGTGAATTAAGTATTCCATTCCTTTGGGCTAGGAAATATTGTAGCACTTCTAATGTGGACATGGCAGCTTGTGATTGAGCAAATTCATCCACAATATTGTAATTGTGGGAAAATTTCATGTGAGGGTTATGGGTGGTGTGCCTAAGTGGTACCTTTGGGATCCTATGGATTTATTCACCACTTGGGCATGGTATTTGAAAAGGGCCCTCGAAAGGGGTAGCTACATCTGCTCCTTGTGGGGGTTCATGCTCGCCATAGCCTTTAGATCTAGTTTGGAGGTTGACATCTATGGTATTCATGTAAATATTTTGAAAGGATACATCAGTGGTGAGGCTCCTACTACTGGGTAACCCCTTGGTTGGAAAATGGTTACTGCAAGACATTGTTTGTGGTTGTGGAACATTAGGTACTTGAGGGGGATTGGATTCTATCTTTTTATTTTATTCCACCAACTGTTGACAGCCGGGGATGAGACGTGGGAAATGGTGAGTATAGTGACCATACTCTCCACAAATTGAGTAGGAATAGTTTGTTCTCGGTTTAGTGTTTTTTTCCTTGCTTGGGGGGGTTATTAGCCCCCACATTTTTGTTACCTTGATTCAGGTTCTATTGGGGAGGGGGGTTTTCCTCTTGCCCCTACTATTGCTTCTATTTTTTATTACCTTTCTTCTTCACCTAATCCAGAGTATTCTAGGGGTTTTCTATGTTCAACCACTCAAACTGTTGAGCTTGTTTTGCAAAAGAAGGTTGTACTGAATTGACCCCCATGTGTGGTATGGGGGCAGGACCAGGTGAACACTAAAATGTGTAATAAGTATTATACCCCTGTGGTGGTATATATGCATGATGTGCTCCATATGATGTGGATGTACCAACTGCTTGTACTATTTGTGTTGGAGGTACTGATTATGTTTGGATTGCATTAGGGTAGGTAGGATTATAAGGTCCATTCTGTAGCTCTCCAAACTAAGGGTTTTGGTACAGTTGGAGGGGGTGATTGAACATTATGGATGGGAGGGTACTCCATTTCCATATTGGATGGCATAGTGATTGGGGAAGGGGGACCTTTCCCCACTAGGAAATGGACCCAATAATCCCATCTTTTGAATGGAACGAACCCATGGGTGTGGGATCCGAAGATCGATGGCGAGGGGAATCGAGTAGGATGGTGTATAAGTAGCCTGATTGTGCATAAATAAGGTCAAAATGTTGGGCCTTCAGGATGGTCTCTTCCTTAATTTGTGGGAATGAGGTTTCCACATATTTTGCTATTGTTGGTTTGAGTGATTTGATGAACCAATCTAGCAAGAACTGAGGTTGTATGTTGATTTTGCATAGTGTGTGCCGTCTACTCCAATGGAAGAGGTAGATCCTCACTGGTCATCCACTATGCTATTGGAGGAAAACCATTAGTGGAAAGAAATGACATGGTTTGCGGGGCCATCTCCTTATTTCCATTCAAATTTAGGGATATCTGAGGGGATCTTGTCGGGCATATCTGGCCATGTTGGATCATGTGCTATGGGGTCATTGATATTTTTGTCCAAATAAGGAATATTCAAGCTAGCCATGAAAGGTAGGTTGGAATTAGGTGTCGCCATCGTATGTTGTGTATGGTTCCCTTGAGGGGGGGGAACGAGGGTTATGTGGCAATGACCTCTGTCCCTAATGTGAGGAAGAGGATGATATGTGTCCTTATGTTGAAGAGGGAGAGGAAAATGGTGGATTTCATCCAGGAGGTGGAAATAAAGGGTGGCCTCTTTCATGAGAGGATGATGCAAGTGGGTCAAAGTTATCTTCGAGGGGAGAAAATGAAGGGTTGCCTCTTCTGTGAGAGGATGAGGAAAAAGGATATAAATTTTCTCCAAGGGGAGAAAATGAATCAAGAAAGGAGTGACCTCACCCAAATGATCCTATCAATGTTTCCTTGGATTGTCCCTGGATAGAGTATCTCCCTCGTGAACCACGAGGAGAAAAAGGGAAAACACCCCTTAAGAGAGGGGAAAGGCCTTGAAGTCTATGGGAATACCTTACGAGGATTATTTCCTCAATGGTGGAATTTTAGTGACAAATGAGAGTGGTGATGGAAAAAAACACAATTGAACAAATGAAAAAATATGCCAACCACAATAGATGAAAAAATGGTGCAAAGATAGTGATATGTGCTATGTCAGTTTAGTGCAAGTGATCCCACATGTAGGTTATTTGTACTTATGAGTTAGTGAAATTATATTTAAAAAGAAAATAAATATATACTCCCTAAATACCTAACGTCCTTCCTCTCAAATGTAATTGGGCCTTCCGAAAGTACAACTGTTGGTGATAATGGGATCTACACAATGATTAACTAGTGAAGGTACCAAAGAGTCAGTTATACCGATGATGGGGCTATGTTCCGGAAGAGCTCAGAAACATTTCCCAATGGAAATATTTGACTTCAGGAGTCAATTGAACTCACAATTGCACCTTCGTGATATCCTAATTTTGGCCACTAAGATACCCACGTCAAGTGTGGATAAGTAGTTCATATTGAGCGATATAGTGTCGTATCCACAAAAAGATGAGTGACTCTTTGTGAGGATTAGGGTAGCTATACCTTGGATTTCATGTTCTTGGGCACCACGCCTTCTTATCTAGGTTGTATTTTGACATTTGCTGATACCAGGATTTAAAAGTACCCTATAAGTCAATAATCTATTGTTTCATACAAAGTGTAGAATATTTGTGGGCATTTTTGGATGCCTAGCCCAATCAATCCTAACCAAACTATAATTTTTCTTGTGACCTCCTATGGATGGATTTGGTTGGTTGAGAATTACAAGTGTTGATTTTAAGGGTTTAAATTTGATTAAGGAGTGTAAGATAGGTATTTCACAATCCTACTTCTTTCTGATCCATCAAGATCTCACAAGGTGCCAAATGGAGACCATACTGAAAGTAAGAGAGTCTTTAGGTATCTTAGTCTGTGCTAGTGGAGACACATGTGTGTAGTAATCAAATGATATTTTTTGTTGCAATTAACTAAAGAGTTCAAAGTGAATGCATATATAGTTTCTACTTAAACTCAAAAGATGCTAAAGGTGCCTGTAACTAACAATTTTGATCAACAATGCTTATGAAATTGAAAAGTGTGCAATGGAGGTATTTCAGACTTCTCTCCTTTTTTTGATTCACCAAGATCACATGGAATGTGAGGTGAGGAGCATATTTTGGGATATTAGAGTCTTTAGGTCGTTGCTTGTGTGCAAAAGTGAGTTACACTACTTTTCTTAGAACATGAGAAGTAAGAAAATAACATAAGATGTCAATACTAACAACTTCCTTGAATGGAAAGCAAGATGTCTTGAATACTAGAGATGACCATGAGGCCTGTTGAAAGCCCCTAAGACTTTACCTAAGTATATTTCGAGGGAAGACCCCTTTACTTCTTAATATTGGGATAAGTGAGCTAATTACTAAAGAAAAAATTAACTATTTCAAGTTAATTTAATTCTAGTTCATTTGTGAGCAGTCGTTGGGACTGCAAGATTTAAGTAAAGCAGATAAAAAGAAAAATAAAAGACAATAGAGTGGGGTTTCCCAATACAGACAAGCTAGTAGCGCGGTTACAATATATCATAGTTGCGCTAGTAGAGAGCATATTACTATGTAGGATAAGGTTTAATAAACAATGAAATATCGCAACTATTAAAGGAAAATATGTGCGGGTAGCGCACACGGGGAACTGGGATCCATGATACTGTGTAAAAAACACTTATGTCCAAGAGGAGGCCAATTTTTGGAAATGGAGGGTATGACCTTGATCTCCTGCACAAGACAAGAACCCAAAATTAGCTATTTAGAAAATAACAACCTAGTTAATAAGAAATGAACAAAAATGAAGTGGATTCTCCATAAATACTATTGTGGGAAAAATAACACAAAGGTGTGTAGCTCTTCCCACTTGAGCGATGAAAGCCTTGGAGGTTGTTAACACGACCCATTATTGTGTTACTAAAGAAAATGTGATGACTCCAAATTGATCTTGCTAACTCTTGTTAGTAAACTAAAACAAAATGAAAACAAGTAGCTTGAAATAAACAAAGGGAGTGAGGATATGAAAACCACAACAACAAGAAAATGCTAGAACCAATTTAGATTTCCCAATGTTCAAGCTTGTTGCATGTAGTGTCACCTAGGAGGTGAAAGCCTCAAGGGAACCCAACAATATCCATTAGGGAGGTCCTTTTTTCCACACTAAATGCTAAATAACTTGAGAAACAAATGAGAGAAACACTTTCCCCTTGGAGGAAGCTGGCAAGGGAGCTTAAGGAATGCCAAGAGGTGTAGGAAGAGGTGGACTATGAGGAAGTTTCAACACAATTATAGAAGCATAAAATTTCTCTAATTTTCTCTACTTATATGCATGTCCATGGATTCCTTTTATAGGCCGAGAGGTGGCCAAGAAACATCTAGATCCAAGTGAGAACCCCATCACCTCATGAACTAACTCCAAGGTACACAAAGGGGGATATTCAATTATTGAAGAGCCAAATTAGAATTTTGTCGGTGAGGGAGATTTCATGAGCCTTCAATGCAAATATGGTGGTTGATATCCCACCATTGTTTACAATAGCGTGGATATCGAAGGATAATCCGCGCGGGCTTAAAACTGGTAACACGTGATGTAGCACAGGATAACATTTCTTTACCTATGCTACCTTTTCTCTTGACTGGTTTTTGGAAATTTTGGACTCTTTCCACATTCTGGATCTGATGAGGATGTCTTCGGTGGGATTCATGCTATATGTTGATGATACCTGACGACAAGAATATCCAAAATGTCTCATGTGTACTAAATTTGAGCATTAAGAATGACTCAGACAAT
The DNA here is from genome assembly GCA_027924585.1 of Larix kaempferi. Classification (NCBI taxonomy): domain Eukaryota; kingdom Viridiplantae; phylum Streptophyta; class Pinopsida; order Pinales; family Pinaceae; genus Larix; species Larix kaempferi. Next base: position 11,725,892 of record BSBM01001036.1, read on the forward strand.
CAGATCAACTTTAAATAGGTTAGTATGGTATTTTCTCTATAAACATTATTCTAGGACATTTCAGATAGTGAACCTTGGAGGATATTAAGTAGAGATATTGAAGTACCTAGGTTACAAATTTTAGCTATGGGTTTGCTATAATTTCATAGATATTCCTTTTCGAAGTAAGGGTTTCTGTATAGTATGAAGTAGATCAGAGGGAGATTATGAAGCAGATTAAAGGTAGATTATGAACCTGATCAGAGGAATATTATGAAGTAGATTAGAGACAGATTGTGAAGACATTGATTGTTATAGTGTGAATATAGCTATAGTGCTAGTGTGAAGATAATGACGGTGACAGTGATAATGACAATGATGGTGACAGTGCAAATGACAATGACGGTGACAGTGACAATGACAGTGATAGTGATATTGAAAGTGATAGTGACAGTGATAGTGACAGTGATGGTGACAGTGACAGTGATAGTAATAGTGACAGTTATAGCAACATCATGAAGATAGTGATAGTGTGGATATAGTGACAATGATAATGTGAAGATAGTGATAGTGACAAGTTGACACTCATTCATATAAGGGTGGCAAGGTGGTGCTAGGGTAGGTTGGTGCATTTGATTTTAGGGAGTTGGAGCTTCCTTTCAGTTGGTGTTGGAGAACCAAGGTGGTAGGGTGGTGCTAGGGTGTGTTGGAGCTAACTGAGGATTGGATTCCTCTCTATAGTTCAGATCCTGTGGATCAAGGGGGTTGTAGCCTCCTTCTAGTGGGTGCTTGAGAATCTAGGGAGTGGGTGCTTCCTTCCAGTTAGAGATGGTAAAGCTAGGGGGTTGTATCCTCCTTTGATTTGGTTCTCATAAAAAAGAATTTGGTGATTTCTATGAATGCAATCTTGTTATTATATAAGAAAAGCATTCTATGGTTTTATCCCATTTGGGTTTTCATGTAAAATTTCTTGTGCACTATGTATGATTTTATGTGACGATGAATGGAATTGTTAATGGTTAATGTTACATGATGTGATTAAGGTTGAAAATGGTAAAAAGTGCTCAATACTAATTCACCACTCCTCTCAGTATTGGTGAAGATTCCAACACTTATGGCCAATGGACCATCATTCCTAGTAACCTTCCAGATTGTATTATTGTTCTTTCTAAAATTTGCATGTTGATGAAAGTAGTTTTAGTTTTCATCTCCACAAGAGAGACATAGATATTTGCTTTTTAATCTACATGCCTCTTTCTAATAAACCAAAATATTCCTTCTCTTTTCTTCCTGCAAAGTCACCTCTTTCTTGGGCTCCTCATAAACACAACCCACACCATCATTGATATACAGATTGTGTAACAACATTTCAACCTCAAAAACCTTTCATGTTTGATATTTTTCTCATGTTCCCAGCTAATAGAATCTTACTTAACTCATTTAACATTATATTCAAATTGCATAGCTACTGACTCCCTAAAAGTAACACGAAAAGGAACCCAAAGGGATTGAACAAGGATCTATAATCACTAGCCATCTATATTTAAACTTCAAGGGGTTCGAAGGCATTCTATATATAGAGTTCATTCAATAATAACTAGAAAATGATATGATTTTCCCCCAGAAACCACCAGCTACATAATATTTAAAGAGTCATTATCATGTCCTTATACATTAAAAACCTATCTAATGTTTTTGCAACCCTATCATTTCCTACTATTTTGTTTCTCTAGGTAGGTTTTAGCTTAATAAGATCAATATCAATAATCCCCACATCCTCCATCCTTCTCAAGAAAAAAATAGAAAGGGTATATACTTGGGAAGAAGTATGTCATATTTTAGATGTACGCAAGGAAAACTCACTATCTTGTCACTGGCATACTTTTTTATATTGGCATACTTCACTATGGTATTTGATCATATATTTGAGTATTATAGATTGTATTAATTGATCTTGTGACCCATGCACACGTAAGTGGATCAAATCCCACCTCCATGTCCTTCAAGAAAAAATTATAAGATATACACCATCATCGAATTTTTAATAATTACTATAATTTCCGAGCCTGAAACCCTAACTAGCGTAAGTCTAGTGAGCCAAGATGGATGCAGTAAGGGGATGATATCCTATTCCATCTTACAAGGATGAATTGAACTTGCAAAGATCATGTGGTAACCTCGAATTATCACCCTAGACAGCTTCATTGCCACATCAAGGTCCCTCTCCACCTCTTACCTTCTCGTGGGAATGTGGGAGTGAGGAGTCATCACCAACATGTACAACCAAACCTCCTTGGATGAAAAAGATGGTTTTCTCATCTCCCTAAAGCAGCTCAGAAACACACGTAGGAAAGGAAGTTGGATCATTGGAGGGTAATTTAATATGATCACTTCCCTTTCAGAAAAAAGAGGAGGAATGTAGAAGCTGTATCAAACTAATGATATTTTCATTGACACCATGAGAGATCTCGAGCTGATAGATATTGATATAGTCAATGGAATATACACTTGGAATAAAAGGAGGGGAGGTGCTCACCCGATCACTTCTCTTTTGGACATGTTTCTCATATTTGAGGATTTGATTATCCCAAACCTAATTTTCAGAGCCTCCATTTTCATTTGTGTTAGGTCAGACCACTGGGTCGTTCTCCTTCTAATCTATCTTAAGGATCAACCCAAAAACCACCCTTTCAAGTTTGAGGAATTTTGGCTACAACACCAGGACTTCATGGAAAATGTTTCTAAATGGTGGGAGGAAGCCTAAAATTCAAGGGGCACAAGATGTACCAATTCCAACAGAAGCTAAAACATATTAAGTAGCACCTAAATATATGGAACAAGGAGGTTCTTGGGAATATATTCTTGGTCAAAATGAAATTGGAGAGGGAAATGGACGATCTCCAGCAAAACATCATTCAGGAAAGCAACATAGATTACTCCAAAAAATGGGAGGAGGAGTTGAATATCCTCCTTGATAATCTATACAAACAAGAAGAGACCTTATATCAACAAAAATCGAGAGTTGACTTGTTAAAATATGGGGACAAAAAATATTCCTTTTTCCATAGGCCAATGATGAACCACCATTACCACAATTGCATAGCTTTTATGATGGATGAGAATGAGAATTCAGTTACCAAGCATGAAGACATTGAGTGTGACCTCATCTCCTACCAAAATACCATCCTGATATAACCACAAGGTGATAAGCACCAAACCATCCAAAAAATCACTCGAAATATTCCCAATTTGGTTTTTGCATAACAGATTAAGAAACTCATGAAGACTTTTTCACTATTTCAAGTGGATAAAACAATGATGGATATGAAAAAAGGCAAGGCTTCGAAATCATATGGTTTCACAATCGACTTATTTCATAAATATTGGTCAGTAATCAAGCTTGACATGTTGGAAGTCATGAAGAAATCAAGGATAATTGGAATCATTCTCCTATCCCTCAGTTCCACATTCCTAACCTTAATTCCAAAAGGGGTCAATGTCAGCTATCCTAAAAATGTTCACCCCATATCTCTATGCAACACCATATACAAAATAATCACTAAATCTATTGCCAATTGCCTTAAGCCATTGATCATCTCACCTTGATGTCCCTGGAGAAAATGGTTATGTGGAAGGTCGTTAAATTATAGATGGCATAGTATTTTATCATGAGACATAACACTCTCTTAGGACCCAAAAGAATCCCGAGATGCTACTAAAACTAGACATGTCCAAGGCGTTTGACAGATTAAGTTGGGATTGCATGAAACATGTTTTTCAATCTTTTGGATTTTTGAAAGCTTGGACAAGCTAGATTCTAGCCCGTACTTCCTCAACCTTTTTATTTATTCATGTAAATTTATTCCCTTCCAAAACCTTCTCATCCTCAAGAGGTATCAGACGATGTGACCCCCTCTCCCCCTTCTTGTTCATCATAATGGCAGAATTTTTGGGAAGAGCTTTCAAGGAATCCATTTGGGATAACAATATGAAAGGGATGTGTTTAGATCATGAGCTTGTTTCGCACATACAATTTGTCTATGATCCCTTCCCCTTTGGATTCCCTTTGGATCGAGAATATCAAACCATCAATGAAGTTTTATACACTTTCTCAACTTCCTCCGGAACCATTATCAATAAATCAAAATCTCATATTTTCTTCTTCAATGTACCCCTTCGGATCCAGATCAGATTGGAAGGATTGTTGAGATTCAAAATAAGATATATCCTATATAAATACTTGGGGTATCCTCTTCTTGACAAATCTCGAGGAAACATCTCTTGGGAAATCCTTCTCACCAAGTTGGAAAAGAATCTTGAAAACTGGGCATTCATATTTCTAAATCTCCTGGGACGTTTAGTGTTGCTCAAATCAGTTCTCCAGGCCATGCCCATTTATCTCTTCTCATTTATCATGGCACCATAATATATACTAAAAAAGTATCAAATAAATCCAACAACACTTCTTTTGGGGAAGAACCCGCGATTAGATAAAATGGGATCTAGTTACCTAGTCCACTGTTTGCAGGCCAAAGCTAGAGGGAGGTCTAGGTTTGAGAGACCTAGATTTGGAAAATGAGGCTCTCAGAGCCAATATCCATTGAGCATGGCTATAGGATCCCACATCACCATGGGGCTTATTATTGAATATGAAGTATGCATTAGACACGTACATCCAGGATCTCATACACATGGATGGACACCGACCAGGTTCATTGATTTGGAATGTTTCATGCAACAATAGATTGTTAGTCCATAAATATAGATTTTAGGATATTTGAGATGGTCATAAGGAACTATTCTAGGAATATGCATGGTGGAAGTACCTCCTACTACATTCCAATCCCCAATGGGAAGAATTCAGTGATCATATGATGCACAATCTTTTACCCAAATTCCACCACTAGTGTGAAGCATATGCTGTGATAATTTTTTCCGGACTAGCGATGAGAAAGCCACAAGTTGGGAATGATGACCCATGCGGGCTACTCTGTGAATTTAACGTATTCTACCAGCCTTCGGTGGCCATTGTTTCATATGCGGGAAACAATCTCTATTATTGGGATTGTGAGCTCGGTTGCATGGCATAGCTAGAAAATAACGTTTGGTCAGGAGGGGGGAATTATTGTTCAAGCAATGGTAAATAAAATCAAGGGTCGAAGGGTTGGGAAGCGGTTGATTGATATGCCTCACATCGAGAGGAAAATTAGGGAGGAAAAACATGAATTTTTCTCGAAGGTTCCTGGGGATTCCAGGAAATACCTAGAATTATTGGAGTAGGACATTGACTAATTGAAGGATGAGTGGGAATATGAAGAGTCCCATATGGAATGGGCGGTGAAAATTATGGATGTCATATCCTCTCGCTCGAGGTAGAAAAAAATGGGGAAAAAAACTCTCCTGTACTAGAATATGAAGATGCTATTGGGTTTGGATTTGGTGGAGACCATGTTTAGAGTAGCACAAGATATGGATTAAGCTAAGGAAGAAGCTATGTGGACTAGAAACTGGATTTAGAGAATCCATTCCACCCTCAACATCATGTGGAAGCTATAAAGGAATTATCCCGGGTAATTAACATCCTGGACCAGAACACCATTGACAAAGTGTCTAGGAGCAATCCTGGAGATGGACCACCGCGATACTAGCACTAGGCATCAACGCAGTATGTGGTCACCATTTTCAATGACACCTAGATTGTGGGTTGGCCTACCTCTCTGCATTTTGTTGTGTTTTCTCTATTACAATTTATCTTCGGCCTATAACAACTTGGGAGGTATGATATTTAGCAATATTAGCTTTGTTTTGGATATGTTTTAAAAATACAATTATGAAACTGGTTGGCTTTGAATCTAGGGTTAGGAATGCTAGGTTTACCATGGGGATAGCGTTGCCTAATATCTTGAATTTGTATGTATACATGTTAGATAGATGGTTAGCTGTTGCTTTTCCTTTTTTAGATGCATGCATAATTTATGGATAGATTGAGGTATTTATGTTTTGAACAATTAATAGAATGTAAATAGAGTTTACAAAAAAAAAACTAGTCTCAGTCAAGTTTAATAAAACCATGGATCTTTACAATCATAATGGCATCATTTGGATTGTTAACTATGTTTATCCTTACAATATTAAAGACTATATTATAAATAAATAGTTTCCTTTTAAAATTATGTTTGAAGGAATAACACCATACAAGTTTTAAGTCCTTGTATGATTAACACATATATGATTTACAAAGTATAAAAATCATTGATTAATAGATTTTGGTTTAAACTTAACCATGGTAAACTGAATACATTGCACCATCATATAATAAATTCTTGATAACATGAACGGTTATTGTAAGGATTTGGCACCTTGATCCTATGGGTTCTTGTATTTAGTATGAATGGTTAATACTTGTACTACCTATTATCACTATAAATTTTTAGAGGCCCACAAACCCCTAGAAATTTTCAAAGTGTTGAGAATATTTGTATTAAGCATGAGGGAGCTCAACATAAAAGTGCCTAAGCCATGTTGGTGCTTAAAGAAGCACAATAAAAGGAGGCACGATAATTTTAGGATGGGAACCATGTGCCAGAGTGTTAAGAAAATGGGCACCTAAAAGGAAAGACAATAGGACCAAGGGTGGTGACCCATGGTAGAGTGATCAGTAGCTAAAGCTGATCGAGCAAATTTGGAGGATGTCCAAGAGATCAACGGTAAAGGGAAAAAGTGCATAGAAGAAGTATAAGAGTGAGAGGAAAAGTGACCGGGCTAATCAAAAGTGGCCCCCAAATATCAACGACTGATAGCGCTAGCATGTCGATAAGATTCACACCGTCTAAAAATGCCCCAAGTAGTCGTTGCCCAAACATTGTTGGGGATACGTGGAAGATTCTAATTGATAATGGCTCAAAATATCCCTTTCCAATAATGTTGGGTTCACGATCCGTTACCGTCCATACAAAACCAGAGTGGTTTATGTTCAGAAAGGCCAAGCAAATCCTCCATGCATTAAAAGAAAGGAAACGTTGGCATCCATTTCAACCAAGCATGAGTCGACACGTGTCAAGTGGGCCCACTGACACCATCTGACATCATCCATGCGCACCAAGTGGGATTTTCCATCTATTCAAATTTGAATGTGGTTACACCATTAAAATAAGAAAAATTTCAAACTCCACGCTATCATTATCCTCATCTTGAAGAAAGAATGAGCAGTCTTGCATCCCAGTAGCGGTCCAATCAATAATTGTACACAAAATACCAGCACCAATGAGATTTTACCCTTTGGGTAAATACTGTACTAAAACTTCTCTATTGTTTACCTTCAAATAAGCAGTAAATTTTTTTTTTAACTCTCCGGTTGTCTCCTAAATCCTATTTTAAACCTACTGGTCTGCTAATTCACCTAAAATGGCATCTACATCCAAAGCTAAGCTGCTAAAGCCCATATTTTCCCGGGATGAACATTATATGATCATGGTGCCGATGTTTTTGATACGGTAGTCACATTGTTTGACCTAAACACCACTATCAAAGAAGCTAGATCCTAGGCCATTGCCGGACAAGACACATGCCACCTATGGGATTGAAATCTAGCCAGAGTCGTTTTCCCACATACTGTATATTTCCTCGAATTTATGACCTGGTGCTCAATTCGATATTCCCCAAGAAAAAAAATAATATTTTCCTCAGATTACTCCAAAACCATGTGCATGATAAAATCTGATGCCATTTAGAAAATGTTGTGCTTTTCGTATTTCATGTCCCTGCAATCCCTCCATGAGAAAAACCTTAATGCCACATGCTACTGGTCCTTAAAGCCACTTGAAAGAAATCATTATTTATCTCGGCACCTGGAAAGTGGGATTGCAATCCCTACTTCTCCTTTCCATTTTGACACAATAGTCTTTTCTGAAAGTTCCAAGAAGTCCATATCCTTAATATGCACAATATTAGGTTATGGGAGTGATAAAAAAGTAGATGAAACCATCCTAGGGTTCCTACATTGCTTAACCCATGCCTCTCGGGTTATGCCTCCAAAGTTTGATCTCTACAATTACTTGGCCCAAGCAATCCATATGCAGTTGGAAGAGCTCTTGCAATATAGAAATTTAGATACCCTTCCTACTTGTTGTGTATGTTCCTATACCGTAATTATGAGCACTATAAAGGCTTGAATTCAAAGATGACAGATGAAAGTGGAAATCAATTGACTGTATATGAATGGAATGACCTAATTTTGAGAAAACTTAGAAACCATAATTATGACTATAAATTACACTCTGATGCACGACTCATCACCACCAAGGATGTTCATGGAAAAAAAGAAACTGTTACAATTGAGTCTTGATATGAAAATAGAATATTGGTTTATTTATGAAAATTATATTGTTTTGAGAGTATATGGTTTTGAGGAGGATCCCTACAAGCTGCAAACTTTCCTCACACTAATGATTTTTTCCATGGAGTACACAAGGAAAAAATTCATATATGACTAGATGCATTTCCTACATTTCAAACACCAAAGAACCTTTTTGTTACCTAAGGAGGTGGGACCCTTCCAAGTAAAAGGATTAAATGCCTTGCAGTATATGGAAGAGTTCCTAAGGCAACTGAATTTGGAAAAAGTAGAGAAATGATCCTATTATCCTCATCATATCGTTTCCAAGTTAAGGATTGCAAACAAAATATCTCACGACAATCATGTTCCCAGGCTTGAGTGGGAGAGAATTTCAAATTTAGAAAGTTGGGAACATGTGGTGGTAGTTCAGAGTAGTTTCGAGGGGCAAGATGTCATAGGTGCACAAATAGGAAAGAAGAGGGGAGATAAAGAGCTCCAAACATACATGGAAATTAATGGGGCTGAACAATTCCATCAAACTAAAAAGGTTAGAACAAAAGGAGGAGGAGTAGAGTAGGTATTGGAAGATAAATATGAGAGTGATAAGATCCCAAGGGATTTCACTGAATTGATAGAGCGACCACCAATTAGTAGAAAAGGGCTACCAGTCAAGTTCACCCATTACCCCTCTTTAGAATTTATAGTACCTTAGGTGTCGTATGCCTCACCTTCTACATGCCCAATACCAATAAAGTCAAATATTCAAAATAGATATATGAATATAAGAGAAAGGAATGTGAACTTGGTCATATATATTAGGAAGCAATTGGAAGCATCATAAAAGAGATTGTTGACTATAGCAGATCACAAAAATGATACTTTGAGAATGCCTATTCTAGAACCCAAAGTGCTAATGCCTTCAACATTTAGAGATTGGAGGGAAAATGAGTATGAGGTATATTTTTAAAAATTTGGGAAATTAGAGAAAGTGTATTTCTACAGACAAGCAAGTGACATGATGTGTATGGAGGTATTTCAATCTCTTGCCAATGAAAGGGGATTAAGGACATCTCTAGACAAGTTTGAACAACTGTTAAAGGCAAAAATAGTGACTGTCAAAGCAAAGAAAGTCACTATTAAAGATATGGAAAGTAAAATTATATCCCTGGGGGTTAGTCCGTTAAAATATTCTCATGCTAAATCCTTGTTGCAGTAGAAGGACAATGAAATTGCACACCTCAGGAAGAAACTGAAATTGCATGGAGCACAATCAGTTCAAACCATCGAACTGATGAAGGTGCAAGAAGCAACAGAACAAATCCACCAGAGCATGATGAAAAACAAAGGCATGGCATAGTAATATGAGAACAAAGTAAATGACTTGGAGCTTCAAATTTCTGTTTTGAAGCTACATAAAACATCCTTGGGTGCATATCCTATTCCCCCAACATCATCCCCCATCCTGGATGAGGTTAATCATCCTACAGGGGAGGCAGAACAGAGCAAAAAAGAACATGAGAAACAAGACACAATTGAGTTAATAATTGATGATATGGAAGAAGATACCACACCTCAACAACCATATATTAGAGATAACATAGTTAAGGAGCTAGAAATTGAATTGAGTAAAAAAGGAAACATAATTTTGGAGTTAGAGAATGAATTCAATTAAAAGGAAGACCAAATTGATGATTTGGAAACTGGAAGAAATGGTCTAAAAATCCAGATCACCAAGTTGTTGTTATGTGTTCACGGAGAGGAGTTGTTGAGAAGAACAAACAAATCCTTGTGGTATAGAATAACACAATAGTTCTTGAAAAAGTGGGATCATTGTGATGTGATCCAAGATGAGTTGGAAATGGATAAAACAAATCAAGAAGAAGTGAAGAGAGTGGAAAAAGAGCTTGGAGAAATGCCTATGCAGGCATAGAAGATAATTGACTACCTAAATAGTAGGACCAAGAGGCAATTAGAAGAGTTTCAAATTGCATATAGAACTCATCTGATCAAAATAGAAAATCAAATGATCATGAAGCAAACATTGTTAAAGAGAACTCAAGGTAGGATAAAGGCCCTCACTAATGGAATCTCTACATTCAATTTCCTTTTTAATGATGTCACAAAGCTAGGGTTACCACATCCATGGGATGGTAATGGGGAGATGTATAAAAAGGAAGACTATAAATCCAAGCTAATCCAAAAGAGAGACGAGGCAGTCCAATTTGATGCGTTAGAACGAGATATAAGTGGTGTTCAAGTAAATGATAGGTTGAAATCTGAAGTTGAAATTTGGATCCTTCTTAAGAATATATTAAAAATATTAGGGCCTATATCATATGAAAAGAATACAAATTCTAAAATAGATTTGGAGGCCTTAAAATCACACCACTACCCAATAGGTAAGGAGTGACAATGTGTGACTAAGTACGATAAACTTATTTTTCCACCCCAAGGGAAAACTACAGGACAAACATCAAGCCAAGTACAAGTATAGTCTGCAGGGCATCCAAGTCCTCAAATTTTTATGCCACCAGGATGATAGGCCAACATTCAGATTTTGCATTAGTTCCTTGCACAGGAAGATGTTAGGCCAATGGGACAGCCATCTGGATATCCAGTTCGGAAAGTACGAGGAAAAATGAGAGGGTAGTCATCCCAACCTAAAGGAACCAAAAAAGGGATGAGTAAGAAGAAATGAATAAGAAAAAAGTTTGTTAGGTAGTTGTAAAGTTAAAGTGAAATGGATAGACCTACAAGGTGGTTACAATTCAGTTAAGGAAAATAGAAATAGTTACAGCTTGGAGGCTATAAAAGACAGTTTGAACTCAGTTAACAAGGTTGGCATTTTTTAAAGGGTCTCTAGAATTGTTGAGTTGATGTAATTGTTTTGTATTGTAAGAACCTTTATGAGATAAATATTTATAAGTGTGGCATAGATGTCTTCCTATATAATTGTGTCTTCTTTTGGTTGTTTCCATATATGATTCATGTCTATGTAAATATTTCCTGAGAAATTCATAAAGCATTGAGCAACAGATTCACCTATGTTTGTGTCATTGATGTAAATGTATGGCTGAATGTTAAAATTGTACCATATATTTCATTGTTTTGACCTCTGGTCTCACTTTAAGATGTTCATATGATCCAATAATATCTAAAGTTTTCCGTTATTGTTGCTTTTTGTATATCATGTTTCCTCTTGACGAATATAAACTCATGATATGTTTACATTCTGTAATAAACTACTGAATTCTTTTCATAAAAGTCCAGTATGTTTATGCTTTCATCGAGTGTATTTGTTATATACATGAACCTCTTGTATATGTATTTGTTCCATTTTCTATAATTCACATTCATATAGATCTACCATGTTCTATACACTTCATACAATTTCTCTGAAATAAATTCATGCATCCAAAATAGTTTCATAATTGTTTACCTACAAAAGACAACCATGAAAATAAAAAAATTCAAATCTCATTCAATACAAATTTAGCTCTAAATATTTAAAAATTGAGTCTCATCATGCTCTGGCATGTGCTAAATTCAACCTAGTACATCTCAGGGGACAACATGAAAAATGGTGTTGTTTCCAGGGAGGTAGAATCAGAAAGTTATTTTCCTCGGGCACAACAATGTTGAGTTCTGATTCTTGATTGGTGAATGAGGATCTAGCAGTTGGTTGAAGTTTCACCCGGCAACTCCATTGACATGAATCTGGATTCTAACATAAGGCATACTGGAAGAAATCCAACTTCACAAGAATTCTTAAGCCTTCGAGATTCAGGAAATCACTAGAGGAATTTTTGTCCTGATCAAAATACTCAGGAGAAATGTATTCCTCATGTAATCCCTCCATCAGTCCCTTATGATTTTCAAAATCAAGAAAATGTTGAAGATTTAAATAATCAGGAAAATCCTCGCTCATTTCCTAGAACTCTTTTGAATCTTGTTATGGAGCTTAATATTTCTCCCTCGTCACCTTCCACAAGTACTTCTAGTACTATACAACCTTCATCAAGGCCACAAAGAACTCATATAACCCCTCAAGCCAAAAATATAATATTATAGCACACAATAGACAATGTAGGAAGAGGAGTTGGACCTCTACCACCACTTGTGAATCCGTGGGTAGATGTTAGATATGGCCCATTGAATCTCCCATCGAAATTTATTTGAAAATATTTCCTAAATATTATGGAGAAAAGGCTACTACAACTAAATAACATCTGGAAATTTTTCAAGACTTCAATTATAACTTGTACATTGAACATGACGATGTGTTCGTGAGGATTTTTATCCAAAATTTAGGGGGAGTGGTCAATAAATGGTTTATAGACCTTCTTGAAGCCTCCATAAATTCCTGACATGACCTAGACACAAATTTTATGAGTTAGTGGGGTGAGAAGAGATACCATCTATAAATTATCTTACAGATTTTGCTACACTGAAGAAGAAGAATGGGGAAACAACTGGGGAATTCAAAAAAATATTTAATAAAATATACAACAAGATTCCGCAAGATAAAATCCCTCACAAGTAGTTGCTAAGGTCACCAATGTAGGTGATTTTGAGCTCAAATTTGCAATGATACTCAGAGAAAGGAGATCTGCAACCTTACTGAATATGTAAGATGATGAAGTAGATGTGGAGGAAACATGACAGCTTCAATAAAGCTAAGATACAAACATGATTTAGACAATAAGAAGTCTAAAGAAGATACTAGCACATATGGGAAGGACAAAGATTTACAAGATGAAAAGATGGAAGAGATGTCTACATTGCTTAGAGGTTTGTCAAACAAGCTTACTAGACTAGAAGTGAAAGGAAATAATTCTAATAAAAATCCCAAGGGTGGAGGTCAAATAAATCCTAATAAGTATAGAAGGCCTTTTAACCCTAGGATCATAAATAGGATAAGAATGAATGAATATCCACCCATACAACATCGTGTGAGGGAAAATAACAATAATTAGTTTGCATATTTACCCCAGATCAGAAATACATAAAGCCACCTGAATAAATGTTATGGATGTAAGATGAAAAATGATATTTTCCATTTAACATAGGAGGATTATGAAAGATATTTGCAAGAAGGTATCTGTCAGAATGATCAAGAAATATAGAGAAAATATAATTTGAGTCCAAGGAATAATGTATCAAATCTGAAGCAGAATTATCCCCCTAGAAAAATCTCTGTAAACCCAAAAACTAATAAAATCCATGATATTCCAGCCCCTTCTAAATAGTTTGTTGTCCCTCAAAATAGAATGTCTAAGCCTACATCTCTAGTTTCCCAAAAGAAAGTTGTAATTTCACAGGCCAAAAAGTTTGAACCTAAGAAAAAAGAACAAGAAAAAATTGTTGTCCCTTTTGATCTTGACCACAAGATAGCTAAGATAAAAATTCCAGTACCTCTTTGAGAACTAGATAAGCACCTTGTTTACTAAAAGAAAATAGAGAAAATTTTGAATATATTAGGACCAATCATGTAGCATGAAACCTTGAATTTGGTAGATGAAAATCCTACCATATCGGTGGGTCCCGTGGTAAAGGAATAAAAATATGACCATACAACCCCATTCTATATAACTCTCAATGTACATGGGAAATTGTTGCACAACTGCATGCTAGATTTTGGACCCTCCCATAATCTAATTCCAAAAGTCATGATGGAGCAATTGGGTTTAGATATCACCAGAACTTATCGTGATTTATATATCTTTGACTCCAAGAAAGTGAATTGTTTGGGGATGATGAAAGATCGGGTGCTCACATTGGCCTAGTTGCCTGCAAAGATTATTATGATGGATGTTGTGGTAGCAGATGTACCATCCATATATGGGATGTTGTTATCAGGAACTTGGGATAAGAATATGGGAGGATCTATGTAGATGGAAATGAAATATGCAATAAATCCATTATTTGTAGGAGAAAATGGAAGATTGTACAGGGAAACTAAGTTTTCATATGTGATCAGTGACCAAAACAGTCCCATGAATTACCTTGTATATGCTATAGAATAAAATATGGGATGTTGAATATTGTATTTAGAATAAGGAAGTGAAGAAGGCTCACCTACAAAAATATTTGTTCAAAATTTCTCCTCTTGCCCAAATCAAATTTGGAAAATGTATTTTGATGGATCCTTCTCTAAAGGAGAAGCAGGAGCAGGAATAGTTCTTTTCTCCCCTACTCATGAAGAAATTGATTTATCTTTCAAACTAAATTTTGAAACTAGAAATAATGTTGCTGAATATGAAGTCCTTATAATGGGAGTAGAAGATGCAAGAAGGATGAGAATCACACAAATTTCTATTTTTGGAGATTCAAAATTGATATTAAAGCAGATTAGAAATGTTTGTCAAACTAAGCATCCCAGGATGAGAGCATATAGGAATAAGGTATGGGATTTGATGGAATTTTTTTTCCATGCTTTCAACATCCCTGCTATACCAAGGGAGATGAATCAATAGGTAGACTCATTGAGTGTAGATTCCAATACATTAAAAACCCCAATAGGTCCCAGATTGAGGCATGAAGTTGAAATGATATACAGACCCTCTGTGCTTGACAATAAAAAATATTGGAAAGTGTTTGAGGATGACCAGTAAATAAAAATATTCTTGGATATGATAGGTGATTTTTCGACAACTTATATAGATCAAGATCAAAATGCAAATGAGGAGGAAGAATGTCAAGAAGAGTTAAATACATACCAAGAATTCAACAACAAAGTGGCCAATCACAAGATATTATAGATGAAGAATAATTTTATCCCTAAAGGTTTGGTACCACTAGAAATATTGTTCAACAAAAATGATATCCATGTCAATCCTACTATTCATCCAAAAGAGGGATATGTGGAATATGTGAATATTGGCACAGTAGAGGATCCCAAATACATCAAATTGTCAAAATTATTGCATGCAGAAGTCAAACACATGTACCTGGAGATAATTAAAGATTATATATATGTATTTTCATGGAAGTATGAGGATCTCGGGACTTATGACACATCTATTATTCATCATAAGATACCCATGAAGCATGGAGTAAATCCCTTCAAGAAAAAATTGAGGCAAACTAATCCTATCATGTTGCCCATAATTGAAAAGGAAATAAGGAAGTTATTATATGCTAAAATAATAATTCCTTTGAGATACTCAGAATGAGTGGCCAATCTCGTACCAATAAGAAAGAAGAGCAATGAAATTCGTTTGTATGTGGATTTCAGGAACCTGAATAAATGTTCCTTGAAAGACAATTACCCCTTGCCTAAGATGGATGATATCCTTCAAAAAATGGTAGGATCAAACAAAATATCCATGATGGATGGATTCTCAGGATACAATCATATATCCATACACCTTGATTATAGGGAGAAAACTTCCTTCACTACACCTTGGGGTAAATTCATGTAAAACAAAATTCCATTCGGCTCGATAAATGATGGAGCGATTTTTCAAAGGGCCATGAATATTTCCTTTCTGGGAGAAAGGGATAAGTTCATTGTAATATATCTCGATTACATGACTATTTTTTCAAAAATAGATGATGAGCACTTGTCACATTTAAAGCATACATTCAATAAGTGTAGTAAGTATGGGTTGTCCTTAAACCCTAAGAAATCACATTTTTCCTTGCAAGAAGGAAAATTGTTGAGGCACATTGTTTCCAAGGATGGGGTAAGAATTGACCCAGAAAGGGTGGCAGCCATACAATCAATAGATATCCCCAGGAACAAGAAAGAGGTTCAATCTTTCATGTGAAAAATAAACTTTCTTAGGATATTTATTCCTAATTTGGTAGAGCTGATAAAGAACATTACAAACATGCTAAAAAAAGGTAATGATGTGAAATGGACCAAACAATCCAAAGAAGCTTTTGAAAACTCAAAAGGTCTTTAGGAGAAGCCCGTGTTTTGAAAATCCCCCATTATACTAATCCTTTCTTGGTTTTCTTCTTTGATTTGAAAAATACCATTGCAGTTGTACTCCTACAGAAGAACCAAGCAGGACATGAGCAACCCATATCATTTTTCAGTAAAGCTTTAAGAGATGCATAATTTAAATACAGTTTGATGGAAAAGAAAGCCTATGCAATGGTGAAAGCATTAAAATATTTTAGATTCTATGTGCTACACTCTCAGGTGATTGCTTATGTGCCACATAGTACTATGAAAGACAATCTGATTCAAACATACACTGAAGGTAGGAGAGGAAAATGGATTGACAAAATATAGGAATATGAACTAGAAATCAAGCCTACCAAATTGGTAAAGGGACAAGGGTTGGCCAAACTACTGGCTTAATCACTAGACTTAAATTTAGTGACTAAAATAATAGAGGGAGAAAGGACTAGAAATAAAGAAGACCCTTAGGGTAAAGGCACGATAATAAATCTAAAATTTGTAGAGTCTTAATGATATAAGGACATTTTTTTCTATTTGATACATCTTGAATGTCCAAAGCATATGAGTAAGTCACTATCCATATCCTTGAAGATACAAGCTATTTAGTATTGCATATTTGATGAATACCTTTATTGGAAGGACCCTTTGGGAATACTACTAAATTATGTAATAGAAGAAGAAATATAAGGAATAATCAAATAATTTCACAAGGGCATATGTGGAGGAAACCATGCTCGGAGGTCCAAAGCATAATATAATGTTCTCAGAGCAGGATACTACTAGCCAAAGTTGTTTTCTGATGCCAATCATATTGTAAGAGCATGTACTGAGTGCCAATTTTTTGCAGGGAAACATAAGTTGAAACCTTTTCCTTTAAATCCCATAAAGACATCAACTCCTTCTCAGCAGTAGGGACTAGATTTTATTAAAGAGATAAATCCTCACTCCAGTGGCAAACATAGATGGATTTTGATAGCCATTACTTCACTAAGTGGGTAGAGGCAATCCCAACCAGGTCAGCAAATGACACGGTGATCATCAACTTCCTAGAGGAAAACATATTGTCAAGATTTGGATGCCCCGGAAATATCATTGTTGATAATCCACAAGCTTTCATATATGTCAAAATGATATAATTATGTCAAAAAAACAATATTGAATTGGGACACTCCACCCCATACTATCCATAGGGGAATGGAAAGGCATAGTCTTCCAACAAAATCCTACTCAGAATAATCAAGAATTTTTTTTCAGAGAATAAAAATTCATGGGATATGAATTTAAGGTATGCGTTGTGGGTAGACAAAATAAGCACTAAAATATATATTGGGACCTTCCCTTTTCAACTGGTCTATGGGAAGGAAGTATATCTACCAATTCAATTGGGGTTTCCTCTGATAAAGATAATTCAGAAGTAAATGGGAGATATAATGATATGGTCATAAGGATATATGAACTAATAGAACCACAACAAGATAGAGAATAAGTTAGCTTGAAGTTGCAGGAGCAACAAAGAAACATGCAAAAGAACTTTGATAAAAAATCCATAGAAAGGTATTTCCATCCAGGGAATATAATTTTGAAATGGGATGCTAGGAGGGAAGAAAAATCAAATCATGTTAAATTTGATAAACTCTGGGTAGGGCCCTACAAGATATAAACTACCCAAGGAAACACTACCTACATTATTGCACAATTGGATGGTGAAATCATTGAGGCAACTATAAATGGAAGGCTTCTGAAGCACTTCTTTCTGTACTGAAAATCCAAAAGTAGTCTACAGATATGTACATAGTAAAGTAGAAGCATTTAATTTTTGCTCATTTCTTTCTCTTTTAGTGTACACACATATCTCCATTTCCAATTTTTACACTTAATGTTTGTAAATATTGCACAAGACTAAAAAGTTGCTCAATGTGTGGAAATTGCTCAAAGAAAGGTGACTCCATAGCCCAAAATAGAATGTACTAATCTACAATTCTCAGTTGTTTGTGAAACAAAAAGTTGTCCCCACTAGACTTGATGTTATTGCTGTAAATTTTCAAAGGCCTACAAGACCCTAGAAATTTTCAAAGTGATGAGGATCTTCGTCTTAAGCTTGAGGGAGATTAACATAAAAGTGCCTAAGCCACACTGGGGCTTAAAGAATCATGAGAAAAGGAGGCAAGATAACCGTAGTCTAGGAACCATGTGCTAGAGTGATAAGAAATTGAGCACCTAATAGGAAAGACAATAGGATCAAGGACGGTGACCCAATGCTAGAGCTATCAAGAGCTAAATCTGATCGAGCAAATCTGGAGGACATGTCTAGGAGATCAATGATCAAGGGAAAAAGTGCATAGAAGAAGTAAAAGAACGATAATAAAAGCGACTGGGATAATCAAAAGTAGGCCCCGAATATCAAATGATGATAGCAATAGCGCATCAGGAAGATGCATACCATTTAAAAATACCTCGAGGAGCCATTACCACAAAATCGTTTGGGACACATGGAATATTTTGATTGATAACATCTACAAATATCCATTTCCAATACTTTCATGCTCATGATATGTTACCTCCCATACAAAACCAAAGTGGTTTATGCCCGAAAAGACCAGGAAAAGCCTCCATGCATGCAAAGCAAGGACAAGTTGGCATCCATGTCAACCAAGAATGAGGCGACACGTATCAAGTGCATCCCACTAACATCATCTGACATCATCCATGTGCGCTAAGTGAGATTTTTCCATATATTCAAATTTGAATTTGGTTTGAACATTAAAATAAGGCAAATTTCAAACTCCATGCTATCATTGTCCTCATCATGAAGAAAGTATGAGTAGTCCTTCATCCATGGTAGTGGTCTAGTCAATAGTTGTACACAAAATACCAACACCGATGATATTTTATTGTTCGGGTAAATACTGTACTAAAATTTCTCCATTATTTACCTTCAGATAAGCAGTAAAAAGAACTTTGACCCTCTGGTTGCCTCGTGAACCTTGTTTTAAACCTACCAATCCGATAGTTAACCTAAAATGGCATCTGTGTTAAAATATAAATAGCTAAATCCCATATTTTATGGGGATGAACATATATATGATAATGATGCCGATATTTTTGATACGATAGTCACCTCCTCTAACCTACACACCACTGTCAGTGAATATATATCCTAGGCCATTGTTGGACAAGACCCATGCCACCTATGTGAGTCAAATCTACCCAGACCCATTTCCCCACATACTATATATTTCCATGAATTTATGACCTGGTGCTCCGATATTCCCTGAGAAAACAAACAATATTTTGCTCATATTTATTCAAAACCCCGTGCATGATAAACGTTGTCTCCATTTAGAAAATCTTATGCTTTCTGGATTTCCTATCCCTCAATCCCTCCATGAGAAACATATTTCCACATCCTACCAGTCCTTAAAGCCACTTGAAATAAATCGCTTTTTATCTTAGCACCTAGAAAGGGGATTGCAATCCCTGCTTCTCCCCCTTATGACACAATGGTATTTTCTGAAAGTTCCAAGAAGGCCATGTCCTAAATATGCACAATCTTAGGGTATGGCAGTGATAACAAGGTAGATGACACCATCCTAGGGTTCCTACACTACTTAACCCATGCCTATGAGTTTATGCCTCGAAAGTTTGATCTTTGCAGTTACTTGGCCTAAGCAATCCATGCCTAGTTGGAAGAGCTTCCTGCAATAGAGCAATTCAGATACCCTTACTACTTGTTGTATATGTTCCTTTACCAGAATTATGAGCACTGTGAAGGCTTGAATTTGAAAATCATAGATGAGAGTGGAAATCAACTGCCTATATATGAATAGAATGACCTAATTTTGAGAATAAAACCTAGTTACACAGACTTTTCCAACAAGGTTATGACTATAACTCACACTTTGATGTATGACTTATCACCTCCAATGATGTGTTAATTTGTTTATATTAATGCATAATTATAGTAGTACTTGAAATCAATGAATAATCAAAATCATAAGCATTCACATGAGACATAGCATTTACCTTAGGGAAATCCTCTAGTACTTGAGGGAGAAAGCCCCAACAAAATATTCCTTAGAATATTGATAGATATCAGAGAATTCCTTTACAATGAGCATATTACATAAAGCACCCCTAGTGCATTATCAGAGATAAATACCACGCACCCCTAGTGAAATCACAGAGCAAGAGAGAAGATGGAATAATAGACATCAGAATAAGATTCTGCACAAAACCAATTCACTGATTTTGGTCACATGCACAAAGAAAATTCGTTCTCACAATGAATTCATCAATCCTGCGTAACATATATATAACATAATCCTCATGCTTTGGATTATATTTTTATCTTCTGACTTTAGGATGAAGTCACCCTTCATCTAGATGCTAGGTCACTTAGTTAGGTGGATAACTCAAGTGTCATCATCCAAGTGCCGTAACTCAAGTGATGTCTTTTAGTTCAACTTAAGAGTTGTCTTTTAGTTTAACTCAAGTGCTGACATGCAAAACACTTTAGTTAACTAGATATTCTTTATTAACACTTAGTTAACTCTTTTAACTGAAGTCCTTCTTGATAACATCACTGAAGTGACCAATTTGAATTCTCCTTTAATTAACTGAAGTCTTTCTTGTTAACATCACTGAAGTTTAACAATTTGAGTTATCTCTTATTTAACTGAAGTCTTTATTATTATTGAGAAAATATATTTCTCTCTTATCTTATCACATCTTATATTTATCTCTTGTCTTATCTGCATGGTGTACATGTGCCAACCTTAATTTATCTATCATATCAAATATACTAAGGATATATTTCCAATGATGTGATCATCTTGTTCTACTATCATTCCAAGTGGTCATATGCTAAAGCAATTGACTCTAGAGGTGGCCAGTCTCTAGAGGGGACTTAATAGCTCAACCATGGTTAGTAGTACATCACACAACATTCATGCTTCGACTTGCAAAGCATTACCTCAACACATGAGGATCCATCTTGACACACAATACCTTAGTCATGAAAAGCAATATTGTAAAACACCATCACTTTGACATACAAAGCACTTACCTCAACAAATGAGGCTTATTCATTCTTGAGTCCAACTCAAGCTTCTTCTCCAAGTTTCCTGATTCTAGCTCAGGCTCCTATAAGGAACTACCTCGACACATGAGGCTCAATCTTGGCACACAAGATTGAATTGGACAATGAATCATGATGTTGTAACTTTAACACTCCCTCTCAGCGAAGGAGGCATTCTCTTCCATGCCAATCCTATCTCAGAAGTACCTCTAATTCATCGAGGAAAAAGGCTTAGTAAACATATATGCTATTTGCTCACCAGTAGCAATGTACTGAAGTCTTATGGCACCTCTCTGGATCATGTCTCTGATGTAGTGGTATTTCATCTCAGTGTGTTTCGATCTGTCATGAAACACAAGGTTTTCTGAGAGCTTGATGCAAATCTGATTGTTAGAGTGAATGATAGTAGTCTCAAGCTTCTCCTCGAAAAACCCAACAAGTAGCTTCCTAAGCCACACAACTTCTCGACATACATTACTGGATGCAATATACTCTTCTTGTGTAGTACTATAGGCTATGGATCCTTGCTTCCTTCCGAACCACAAGATCATAGTTGATCCCAAGCTAAAACAATATCCATATGTATTCTTTCGATCCACAGTACTACCACCCCAATCATAATCATCATATCCAAGTACCATCACTCCACCAATGGAATCATATCTGAGTCCATAAGAAATAGTACCTAGAAGGTATCTAAGAAAATGCTTAGCAGCAACCCAATGTCTATGTCTTGGCTCAAACATGAACTGACTCAAGATACTCATAGAATAACATATGTCTCATCTAGTATGTATCAAATACATCAAGGAACCAGTGAGCTGTCTATACATGGTAGGATCCACTAGATCTGATCCTGAATCTGACTCATGTATTTTATTCAAATTATAAACTAGAGTAGTCATAAACTTACAGTCCATCATACCAAATCTACTCAACACATCAACTATGTACTTTCCTTGTGAAAGAAAGATCTCATCTTTACTTTTCCAAACTTCTAGACCAACGAGATAGTGCATAAGACCTAGGTATTCCATTTCGAACTCTGAAGTGAGCTCCCTCTTGCACTGAGCTATATGTTGTTCCTCGCTAGTAAGGAAAAATTCATCAACATAGAGAACCAAGATTAGTGGTTGGTTCGTCACAACCTTGAAGTACAAGTTGGGGTCAGCTTCACTTTTTGAGAAACCCAAGCTCCGAATATAGCTGACAATCCTTGAATTCCAAGCCCTCATGGCTTGCTTAATCCCATACAAGGATTTCTTAAGTTTTCATACATGGGACTCCTTCCCATGAACTACAAACCCCTCAGGTTGTTGTATACATACTTCTTCCTCAACTTCACCATTGAGAAAGGTAGTCTTCACATCCATCTGGTGAAGTTTCTACCCCATAACTGAAGAAAGGGAAATTATGGCTCGAACAGTGGTATACCTAGCCATAGGAGAAAATGTATCATCATAGTCTATCCCTTATTTGTGTAATAAATCGTAAGCCACAAATATTGCTTTATATTTCTCAATACTTCCATCAGTTGCAAGTTTGATTTTATAAAGCCACTTGGAAGTTACTACATACTTCCCTTCTAGTTTAGGAACCACTTCCCACACATCATTTTGCATGATGGATTTGTATTCTTCCACCATGGAATCTTTCCATACCTTCTACTTAGCAGCTTACTCATAGGTGGTGGGTTTTGAGTCACTGATATGACTCATATGAGCTACATATCCTAAAATTATTTCAGGTTTCCTTCACTCTTTGAATGTTCCTGGTGGTGCTCCATGTTTTTTTGCCTATTGTAGAATGTCTCAACACTATGCAGATCTCCTCTTAGCAGGAGGTTCATCAAGATATATTTCTACCAATTCTACTGGCTCTTTAGGATCAAGCAGATCTAATGACTCTTCTAGATACTCCCTCTCAACATTTGAAAGGGGAGAATCAGAAGCTGGATCCTCCATCATGGGAGTCTAATGCTCCTCCATATCTGAATCACACTAAAGTTATTTAGAGCGCTTGAAGGCAACCTATTCATGGAATGTTACATCTCTATTGACTTCAATGTGCCTTTGTCGGAACATAGATTCTATAAGATTTGGAGGATTTTCTATATCCAACAAATGGCCCTTTCTTTCCAGATGGATCCATATTTGTCCTCTTCTCTTTTGGCACATCGATGTAGATAGGACAACCAAAAATCTTCATGTGTCCAACATCTGGTTTTTCACTAGTGAAAAATTCTTCAGGAGTCTTTTATCCTAGGATAGCATGAGGACTTTTGTTCTATATATAAATAGTAGTGTTGGAGGCTTCTACCCATAAGGAAGTGGGAAGATCCTAATCACACATCATAGCTTTTGCAGCCTCACATATTGTTCTGTTCTTTCTTTCAGCGACCCCATTTTGTTGGGGGTTGTAAGGTACAATCAACTGTCTTCTTATCCCTGCTTCTCGGAAGAAGTCATTAAAGTCATGAGACTCAAACTCTCCTCCATTATCAGATCTCAAAGCATAAATGTGCTTTCCATTTTGATTCTAAACCAGTTCTTTAAACTCTTGAAACTTGTTGAAAGTTTCACTCTTTTCCTTTAGAAAATAGATCCATGAATTGCGAGAGAAGTCATTTATGAGAAGCACATAGTACATATAACCACTCAAGGATGGTGCAGACATGGAACCACATAGACATGAATGGATCAAGTCAAGACTCCCTTTGGATATTTTATTAATGTTTGGGAATATTTTCTTGATGTTCTTACCAAGAGCACAACCTATATAAATAACATCATGCTCAGATTGAAATATAGGCATACCTTTTACCATCTTTTGTAAGCCAAGTAGAACTATGAAATGCACATGACCAAGCCTCCTATCCCATAGTTCAAAACGACTGATGGTGTCATGGATCATGGCCTTAATGAAATTTCCAGGAACTTTGTAGAGACATCTCTCTCTGACTCCAATCACATCTGCATAATTTAAGTCTAAATATTTAGGCCACAATAGATCTTTGTTGTCCATAAATATTAATCTAAAACCTTTATCTTCTAGAACTGAAACATACATGAGTTTTTTATTTATACCATGAACATACAAAATATCATCAACATGGAGTACACCACATGAATTCAACTGAAAGGAAGTGGATCCAAATCCTTGGATCAAATAGGAGGTATTATCTCTGAGCTCCACCTGATAGGAGAAATTCTTTTCCTTCAGATATGTGATAGTGCTCCTATATCTAGTCATGTGTTTTGATGCACCACTACCAACTAGCCATGCCTCAACACTAGTGGTAATAGATCTATCTAGAGCTGAGACAAGATATAACTCCTTCCTTGTCTCTTGATCATTGGAAGAATTATTTCTTGTAGGTTCATATTCAGTAGCAGTAGATGCATGAAATCTACCTTTGAAATTTCATCTTCGCTTTGCATGGTAGTCTCTTGCAAAGTGGCCCTTATTATTGAAATTGAAGCATTTGAAATTAGACTTATCAAATTTATTGTTGTATTATTTTTACTTTTGATGAAGAAACTTATTCCGAGAGAATGATTTATTTCCTCTCTTTGTCCCTTCCATAAGAGCAAGGTTCTCTTCTTTGGAGGAAGCATTTTTGCTTTGAATTCGCCCTTCTTCTTGAAGGAAATCATGCCAAATTATTTCAAAGTTTGGTTGCACTTCTCGACCATTAAAAGAAACCAAGAATGTCTCCCATGAGGATGAAAGACCATTGACAACAATTTGAATAAGATCATCATCATCGATAGTAACTCCATTGCTCATAAGCTGATCTCTTACTTGAGAGATATTTGTGAAGAAGAACCAACAGATTCTTCCTTCTCCATCTTCAGATTATGAATCTTGTTCTTCGAGGCTCTATTCTGACTTAGATCCTTCTTATCATAAATATTTTTCAAGGTATCGAAGGAATCCTTTGCAGTATTCAATGGAGTAATCACCGACATCAAATTGTATTTCACAAAATCATAAATGATTCTCTTTGCTTTGGCTTGATTCTTCTTGAAAGCAATGAACCTAGCACTAGAAGTGGGCTCTTCAACAACACTGGATACGTATACATCTAAATCATTCTCTTCCAGGATATTCAGAATCATGGCCTTCCAAGTATTGAAGTTCGAAGTTCCTTCAAGTCCGTCTTCTAGTCTTACTGAGATTGAAGCCATTATTCTTCAAGTACTATCCTCACCCAGGATCAACGTAGGCTCAAGCTTGATTGTCGAACTTAGATATTTCACATCTCGAGATTTGATACCATGTTAATTTTTTTATCTTAATGTGGAATTATAGTAGTACTTGATATCAATGAATAAACAAAAGCATAAGCTGTCACATGAGAAGCAATATTTACCCTAGAGAAACCCTCTAGTACTTGAGGGAGAAAACCCCGGCAAAATATTCCTTAGAATATTGATAGATAGCAGAGAATGTCTTCACAATGAGAATATTAAATCAAGCACGCATGGTGCATTATTAGAGAGAAATACCAAGAAACCCTGGTGCAATCACAGAGAAAGAGAGAATATGAAAGAATATAACTCATAATAATTTACCGCACAATACCAATTCGCTAATTTTGGTCACATGCACAAAGAAAACGAATTTCCTTCAAGAGAGAAGAGAATTCACTCTCACGTTGAATTCATCAATCCTACATAACATATATATACCATACTTCTCATGCTTTGGATTCTATTTTTGTCTTCTGACTTCAGGATGAACTCACCCTTCATCTCGATGCTAGGTCACTTAGTTAGGTGGCTAACTCAAGTGTCGTCATCCAAGTGTTGTAACTCAAGTGATGTTTTTTAGTTCAACTTAAGAGTTGTCTTTTAGTTTAAATAAATTGTTGACATGCAAAACACTTTAGTTAACTAGATCTTATTTATTAACACTTAGTTAACTCTTTTAACTAAAGTCCTTCTTAATAACATCATTGAAGTGAACAATTTGAATTCTCCTTTAATTAATTGAAGCCTTTCTGGTTAACATCATTGAAGTTTAACTATCTGAGTTCTCTCTTATTTAACTAAAGTCTTTATCATTATTGAGAAAATCAAGTTCTCTCTTATCTTCTCACATCTTATCTTTATCTCTTGTCTTATCTGCATGGTCCACATGTGCCAACTTTAATTTAGCTATCATATCAAATATACAAAGGATATTTTTCGAATGATGTGATCATCTTGTTCTACCATCATTCCAAGTGGTCATATGCTAAAGTAATTCACTCTAGAGATGTACAGTCTCTAGAGGAGATATGAAATCTCAACCATGGTTAGTTGTACATCACACACCATTCATGCTTCGACATGCAAATCATTACCTCAACACATGAGAATATGTCTTGACACACGAACTTAGTCTTGAAAAAAAAGATTATACAACACCATCACTTTGACATACAAATCACTTACCTCAACACATGAGGCTTATTCATTCTTGAGTCCAACTCAAGATTCTTCTCCAAGTTTCCTGAGTCCAACTCAGGATCCTATAAGGAACTACCTTGACACAGGAGGCTCAATCTTGGCACACAATATTGACTTGGAGAATGACTCATGATGTTGTAACTTTAACATGATGTTCCTAACATGTATAATTTTAGGGGCTAAATTTAGCCCATGGGCTAAATTAAGAGGGGTTACAGGAATTTAGTGGGCTATTTTCTTATATGGAAAGGGTTTTTTCAGTTAAAATATATTCGCCCAATATTTATTAGAAAATAAATAAATCCAAAATGAATAGCCTCCCATATATTAATGAGGAAAATGAAAAAAACCCTGTTTTCACCCTAGCAAAATATCCCTCCAATATATCTTTCTCCCTTAATTTCTAAAGAGATTCAATTGGAATCATTCCTTCTCCCTCAATTTTCAGTCATGGAGGCTCCCAAGGGTTATTTCGCCCTCCATTTTCCCCGTAATTCAGGCATATGGTTGCATTCGCTTGGATTTTTAGTCAATTTCATGTTGGTATCTTCTTTCAGCCCTTGATTTCTAGTATTGGGGGGCAAATCATTGGAAATTTTGTCCTATATAATGGCTGCAATTATTCATGGTTCACCCACATTGGATTGCACTTGTAGGGTGAAGGTTTCAATTTATGTGATTCCAATTTTCTTTCTTAGTTTTCTCAACATTTTAATCTTCCTGCAACATCTCCATTGTCGAAAGCTCGTGTCTTGAAGGGACATATTGCATATGCAAATTATCAAGGAATACAAGACTCACATCATGCTTTTTATCCAATAATTAACGCGGTATTATTTTTATCATGGTTTTTATCTACAACTACAATAGATTATTATATTGTAAATTTTCCTTTTTATCATTTTTTTTATAATGGATGCTTTTTAAGGCCCCTTGAATTCTAGGATGCTCTTGATCCTTAGGGATCATTCATTTTTGTTAGGGTTTTAATCTATGCTAGGATTATTGGTTTCGTGAAAGCGTTACAGAGCTCAGAAGATATGATTTATTTTATGCCTTGTCATGTTTAAACCATTGAATAACGTTTATGCATTGTCAATGGTTGCTACTCTTGATGGAGAGATGCCATATGGTTTTTATATATTCAAACTAAATTTGACCTAGTTGTTAAAATATGCTTTTATTGGACCTAACATCTTCATGAGAGTGTGTAGATTCATATTTTTTTGTCTGTTGTTGTTGATTTTGGGAACATTTGTAATATAAATGAATGCATGTTGATTATAATGATGGGGCTACAATGGAATGGTAATTATTTTGGCATTGTCTTCCTGTAGAGTTGTCCAAATCGTTCTAGTAGATTCTTTTATTTGTATTGAGAAGTTCATGACTGGTAGATTTTTTTATTCGTATTTCCAAATTCATCAATTTTATATGTATCCTAATTTTGTTGGGTTTGGTATTTGTTATATGATATATTTTTTTTGTAGGGGTCATTGTCATTCAGAAGTAAAATGTTTTTTGGTGATTTGTTTTGATGTGTAATTGCTATCATAATCAAGAAATGGATCTAGTTATGTATGATGAATATATGATTTAGTTGGAACATGATACTTCATTTTCATCATGATTATATATAATATGTATAAGGCATGTTTGAACTGAGATGTAGACATTCTGCTATTTGATATATTTTATTTTGCATTCAATGACGATGCTAAACCAGTTTTACAACATTTTTCATGATTTTGAACATTTCAAGGACATGGATACAGATACCACCTCAATTTATCTAAGAAAAAGTAGTCTTTAATGGAGTAGTTCTAATGATATGTATGATAATGCATTAATGTGCTTTCTATTCATGTTAGTGTATGCTCTTATTTCGAATAACCCTTGCAAGTTTCTAACTAACTATAAAAATTATAAATCAAATGACATAATTTAGATTTTGATTGTCAACAAAAGAAAGGAAAAAGTGGTATTTGTATATATAAATAGATAAGCATGTTATTATTTTTCTTAGAGCGTAGCTTAAAAATGAGAGGTTTTGAAAATAAGCTAATTGGGAATTCATACACTATATTAAGGTTGTGGGTCTCGATAAGACTCCATGCTGTAATAATGGTTTGTGGGCGCCATAATTAATCCATAGTGTTAAGTGTTCAAATTTTTTTTTTTTGTTTTGTCAAGATTTGAGTCCCCACATGTCCATTGGACCATTAAGGGACGAGATAATGAGTGGATTCCTCACTTTCCCTAAATCTAGCTAGTGCAGTTGTGTTTCACTAACACCTTCAGTCGTGAGTGACCGAATACTACATGTGAAATGTATAAATAAATCCCTCCTCTCCTTATTCATGAATTTGTTCATTCAAGAGTCCATGAGTTGAGAGAGTCTAGAGTTGAGCTCTGATATATGATCTTCTATTGCAATACCTCAGTAAACTACAAAATCAAAAGCTGAGTCTTCTTGGAAAAATATTCACCAAGACGTTACAAGGTTTTATAACTCAATGAAAGATTCACCAAGTTTTTACAATATTTTATAATTCAGTGACATATTCGCCAATATTCTACAATATCTTATAATTTAGTGAAAGATTCGCCAAGATTTTACAAGATTCTATAATAAAATGAAAGATTAGCCAAAAAATTATATTTACATATTATATTATTGATAAAATAACCTTCAAAGTTTCCTATATATTAGGGAGATTCACCCAGTTTTTATACATCTAAATTTGGGGTGGTTTCTTAAAATTACCCTTGGTTCCCAGAAACAAGAAACTGTTATTGAGTCCGGACATTGAAAATAGGAGAATGGTTTATATACGAAAATTATACTATTTTGAGAGTATATGGTCTTGAGGGGGATCCCTACAAGTTTCCATGTTTCCTCACACCAAGGGTTTTTTCCATGGAGTACACAAGGCAAAGATTCATATCTGACTAGATGTATTTCCTACATTTCAAACACCAAAGAACATTTTTGTTACCCAAGGAGGTGGGCCCTTCCAAGTAAAAGGATTAAATTCCCTACAATATATGGAACATTTGCTAAAGCAACTGAATTTGGAAAAAACATATAAATGATCCTATGGTCCTCATCATATCATTTCCAAGTTAAGGATTGCAAACAAAAAATCTCCCTACAATTACGTTTCCAAGCTTGAGTGGAAGAGAATTGCAAATTTAGAAATTTGGGAACATGTTGGCAGTTAAGAGCAGTGCACAGGGGTGGGATGTCACAAGTGCACAAATAGGATAGAAGAGGGGAGCTGAACATCTCCGAATAGACATGGAAATTAATGGGGTCGAATAAGGACCTCAAACTAAAAGGGCCAGAATAGAAGGAGGAGGAGCATATCAAGTATTGGTTGAGAAAGATGAGAGTGATGAACTCCCAAGAGAGTTGAATGAATTGATAGAGTAGCCACCAATTAACAGAGAAGGGCCACCAGTTAATTTCACCCATTACCTCTCTTTAGAATTCACAATACCTAAGGTGTCACATGGGCCTCACCTTCTTTAGGCCCAATACCAATAAAGTCAAATCTTCAAAATAGATATATATGTTAGGTTATTCCTATACTCCATCCTAGTCCCACCAGTATTTTGATCATTTACATTTTTAGTTATGCATGCACTTTTAGGGTTTGCATGCATCTTTTAGGGTTTGCATGCATTTGCATGCATTCCAGTCATCAATCCCAGCACTTAGCCCTCAGTGAGCTAGCCCCCAGAGCTTCCTTCCACTCAGTTTCAGCCCTCCTAGCCTGTCATGCACCCTCCTTTCACCTACAGCATGAGAAGGGCACCTTTCTCACCTACCAGTCCAGTTTACTTCTGTTATCCACAAGTCTTTCCTTGATTTGAGGCCAGACTGAATCCTCACTGCTGTTATCACTCTGATTGACCTCCGATGAGACATGACTACATGTCTTACTCCAGTTAGCTCCTCATGCACCCTCCACTGAGCCTCCTTCATTCAGTTAGTGTCTCCATGTTCCAGTTACATTCAGTTACACCTACCACACTCAGTTAGACTCAGTTTGACTAACGGTTGACAGTTACTTGTGCATTGATGACTCCACTGATGATGAGATAGACTACTAGTTGTGCTCGATGACACTCCAGTGATCCTTTGATCACTCCATGAAGGCTAATTCAAATTGCCACCTTAGGAATTCGAATCCTCATGCATTGTACTACTTATTGTCCATATTGTGATTAATTAATTAGTGTGTGTGAAGTATTTTTGCTTCTATCTGAGTTCTACTGTATTATTATTCTGTTGCTCATTATACTGCATTGACCACTCTTCTTCTATTTTCCTACTTAATCATAATTAATCTTGTGAGGTATACATCATCTCTTAGATCTGCTGTGAGAATTTTCACATGGTATTAGAGCATGTTGAGAGTATTGTTTATCTCCATTCTTGAGAGTTTTTTGCAGGTTATTACCAAGATTTCGAGTGCAGCAGTAGCAGTTGCATATATTCTATATTGTTTTTGTAGGTCTTCTACAGCTTCAATGAATTTAGAAGAAATCTATCCTCCTCCATTCAACTATGATCCTCTTTCTCCATTCAACTATGATGAATGGAAACCAAAGATGATAGCACATTTGAAGAGAAATGGTCTCTTTGATTATTGTTTTGAGAGAGAGTTCGAATCCTCTGAAGAAAAGATTGACTGGTTAAATAATGGTGACAGCGCCATGGGAACCATGATGCTTGCTATGTCTCGATGCTTGGTACATCAATTCATTGATGATGTTGAATCTCCAAAAGAGCTATGGGCCTACCTGGATGAAAGATTTGGCAGACATAATGAAGGAATTGGTCCAAACCCTTTCAAGAACAAGCCCAGTGATGCATTCGCTCCCCTTGATGGTCTCTCAGATCATGAACCAGTATCATCTCATATTGAAGTTGTCCACAAAGAACTTGCATATTCTACACTCATGCTCCAACTTTCTTCTCTTTCTGTGCTAGCTCACACTCTAGATATTGCAGAAGGTCCTAAATCCTCTTTTGCACCAGAGTCTGTTGGTTTGCATCATGATTACATGATTATTTCAGAGGTCAAATTAGCTATTGAAGGTAATGCATTCGCTCTCCTCCAGCAATCACCTCTTATTTACTAATATATGATCATTATTCCATGATTTCAGAAGGTTATTGAAGAATATGGCCATTGCCACCCACTTGGGATAATTTCTCATGCATCCACTGGTTTTGATCTCACCTCTTATGGTTCAAACAAGATCTCAAGAAACCATTGCCATTCGCTTGGGATAATTTCTCATGCATCTACTGGTTTTGATCTCATCTCTCATGGTTCAAAGGAGATCTCAAGAAACCATGATTCAAGTCTTGGATCTAATTTGGATCCTAAGCAAACACTACTTGAGATAATTTCTCATGCATATGATGGTTTTGATCTCACCCCTGCTGGTTCAAAGGAGATTTCAAGAAACTATTCATCAAGTCTTAAATCTGATTTGGATTTCAAGCAATCATTATTATTTGATGGTTCTTTTTGGCATAATCTCACCCATGATGGTTCGAAGGAGAAGACAAAAGACTATCTGCATATTCACATTTTTTATCCTACCTCAACTGATTCGAATCACAGGTTCAAGGATCATCCTTATACCTTTGGATTTGTTCTCATCACATTCGATCTGAATAGCAACTACAAGCACATGCTTTTTGAGCATGATCCACTTCTTCCCAAGAAGAAGATACCTCCAGACATATGACCAAGCATCACACCTGCTTGAGTTTGGAGCATTTATTTTCTGTGTGTGCCTTACAATCTATTTTGAGGGGGGGGGGTATTTTTCCCATGAAATTTTCCCCACTTCCTTGGTTTATTGACTGTTATTATTCATTGTATTGGGTGACCTTTGGTCTTAGTTACCAGGGCCCAGGATGGATTAAGGGGGGGTGTTAGGATATTCCTATACTCCATCCTAGTCCCACCAGTATTTTGATCATTTACATTTTCAGTCATGCATGCACTTTTAGGGTTTGCATGCATCTCTTATGGTTTTCATGCATTCCAGTCATCAGTCCCAGCACCTAGCCCTCAATGAGCTAGCCGTCGGAGCTTCCTTCCACTCAGTTTCAGCCCTCCTAGCCTGTCATGTGCCCTCCTTTCACCTACTGCATGAGAAGGGCGCCTTTCTCACCTACCAGTCCAGTTTACTTCAGTTATCCACCAGTCTTTCCTTGATTTGAGGCCATACTGACTCCTCATTGCTGTTGTCACTCCGATTGACCTCCAATGAGACATGACTACCTGTTCTGACTCCAGTTAGCTCCTCATACGCCCTCCACTGAGCCTCCTTCATTCAGTTAGTGTCTCCATGTGCCAGTTACATTCAGTTACAACTACCACACTCAGTTTGACAGATGGTTGACAGTTACTTGTGCATTGATGACTCCACCGATGATGAGATAGACTACTAGTTGTGCTCCGATGACACTCCAGTGATCCTTTTATCACTCCATGAAGGCTAATTTGAATTTCCACCTCGGGCATTTGAATCCTCATGCATTGTACTACTTATTGTCCATATTGTGATTAATTAATTAGTGTGTGTGAAGTATTTTTGCTTCTATCCAAGTTCTACTGTATTATTATTCTGTTGCTCATTATACTGCATTGACCACTCTTATTCTATTTTCCTGCTTAATCATAATTACTCTTGTGAGGTATACATCATCTCTTAGATCTGTTGTGATAATTTTCACAATATAAATATAAGAGAAAGGAATGTGAACTTGTTCATAGATATCAAGAAGTAGGTGGGAGAATAAAAAAAGATACTACTGACTATAGCATATCACAAAAATGATACTCTGAGAATGTTTATTCTAGAACCCAAAGTGCCAATTCCTTCAACATTTAGTGATTGGAGGGAAAATGAGTATGAGATAGATTTTTAAAAAATTGGGAAATTAGACAAAGTGGATTTATACAGACAAGCAAGTGACATGGTGTGTAATGAGGTAGTGCAGTCCGCTACTAATGAAACTATATTAAGGATATATATAGACAAGTTTGAACAACTATTAAAGGCATAAAGAGTGACTTTCAAAGCAAAGCAAGTCACCATTAAAGAGATAGAAAGTAAAATTATAGCCATTGGGGTTAATCTAGTAGAAGTTTCTCATGCCAAATCCTTGTTGCAGCAAAAGGAGAATGAAATTTCACACCTTAGGAAGCAATTGAAATTTCCTGGAGAAAAACCAGTTCAAACCCCTGAACTGATGAAGGTGTAAGAAGAAAAAGAACAAATCTATCATAGCATGATGAAATACAAAGGCATGGAAGAGGAATATGAGAACAAAGTACATTACTTGGATCTTCAAATGTATGATTTGAAGCTACATAAAACATCCTTGGGTGCAGAGCCTATTCCCCCAACATAATCCCCCATCCCACAAGAGGTTAATCAGGATACAAGGGAGGAAAAATAGAGTACAAAAGAACCTAAAAAGCAAGTTGTTGTTGAGTTAATAATTTTTGAGATGAAAGAAGATACCACAACTCAAAAGGCAGATAGTAGAGATAATGGAGTTAAGGAGATAGAAATTTAATTGAGTAAAAAGACAACAAAATTTTGGATATAGAGAGTGAAGTCAATGAAAAAGAAGACCAAATTGATGATTTGGAAATTGAAATAAATGATCTAAAAAGCCATATCACCAAGTTGCATTTAGATGTTCAAGGAGAGGAGTTTCTAAGAAGAACAAACAAATCCTTGTGGCATAAAATAACACAATAGTTCATGAAAAAGTGGGATCATTGTGATGTGATTGAAGATGAGCTGGAAATGGATAAAGCAATTCAAGAAGAAGTGAAAATAGTGGAAAAAGAGCTTGGAGAAATTCCTCAGCAGACAAAGAAAACAACTGAATATCTAAACATCAGGACCAAGAGGCAATTAGAAGTGTTGCAAATTTCCAACATAACTCATCTAATCAAAATAGAAAACCAAATGATCATGAAGAAAGCATTGTTAAAGAGATCTCAAGGTATGATTAAGGAAGTCACCGATGGCATATCTGCATTTAGAGTCCTTTTAAATGATTTCACAAGGATGGGGCTACTACATCCATGGGATGTAAATGGAGAGATGCATCAAAAAGAAGATTATAAATCCAAGCTAATCCAAAAGAGAGACAGGGTAGTCCAATTTGATGTGTTAGAAGGTGAGATATGTGGTGATCAAGTAATTGACAGGTTGCAGTATGAATTTGAAATTTGGATCTTGCTTAAGAATATATTAAAACTATTAGTGCCTATATCACATTAAAAGACTACAAATGTTGAAATAGATTTTGAGGCCTTGAAAGCACACCAATACCCAATAGGTAAGGAGTGGCAATCTATTTCTAAGTACCATAAATTGATTTTGATACCCCAAGGGAAAAATACAGGACAAACATCAAGCAAAGTACAAGGACAGTCTGCAGGGCATCCAAGTCCTCAAACTTTTATGCCACCAGGAGGAGAGGCCAACATTCCGATAATGCTTCAATTCCTCAAGAAAGAAGTTGTGAGGCTAATGGGATAACCAGGTGTACATCCAGTTGGATAGTCAGTTGGGAAAGAAATAGGACAAATGAGATGGCAGTCATCCCAGCCAAAAGGAATCGAAAAAGGGTTTAGTAAGAAGAAATGAATAAGAAAAAAGGATATTAGGAAGTTATAAAGTTAAAGTGAAAGGGATAGACCTACAAGGTTGTTACAACTCATTTAAGGAAAATAGAAACAATTACAACTTGGAGGATATACAATAAATTTCGAACTCAGTTAACAAGGATGACATTTTTTAGAGGGTCTCTAGGATTGTTGAGTCGATGTAATTGTTTGTATTGTAAGAACCTTTCTAAGATAATATTTTGGAATGATGTAGAGATGTCTTCCTTCATAATTGTGTCTTCTTTTGGTTATTTCCATATCTGATTCATGTCTATGTAAATATTTCCTAAGATATTCATAAAGCATTGAGCAACAGATTCACCTATGTTTGTGTCATTGATGTAAATGTTAGGATATTCCTATACTCCATCCTAGTGCCACCAGTATTTTGATTATTTACATTTTCAGTCATGCATGCACTTTTAGGGTTTGCATGCATTTGCATGCATCCCATTCATCAGTCCTAGCACCTAGCCCTCAGTTAGCTAGCCCCCGGAGCTTCTTTCCACTCAGTTTCAACCCTCCTAGAGCTTAGTGCACCCTCCTTTCACCTACTGCATGAGAAAGGCACCCTTCCTTACCTACCATTTAGTTATCTTCAGTTATCTTCAGTTCTCTCCTTGATTTAAGGCTAGACTGACTCTCAACTGACTGTATCACTCCGATGGACCTCCAGTGAGAATTGAATGCCCATTCTGACTCCAGTTTGCTCCTCATGTGCCCTCCACTGAGCCTCCTTCATTCAGTTAGTGCCAGTTACACTCAATTACACCTACCACACTCAGTTAGACTCAGTTTGACTGATGGTTGACAGTTACTTGAGCATTGATGACTCCATTGATGATGGGATAGACTTCTAGTTGTGCTCCGATGACACTCCAATGATCTTTTGATCACTCCATGAAGGCTAATTCGAATTGCCACCTTAGGCATTCGAATCCTCATGCATTGTACTATTTATTTGTCCATATTGTGATTAATTAATTAGTGTGTGTGAACTATTTTTGCTTCTATCCGAGTTCTACTGTATTATTATTTTGTTGCTCATTATACTGCATTGACCACTCTTCTTATATTTTCTTGCTTAATCAATTACTTTCGTGTGAGGTATACATCATCTCTTAGGTCTGCTGTGAGGATTTTCACATGGTATTAGAGCATGTTGAGAGTATTGTTTGTCTCCATTCCTGAGAGTTTTTTGCAGGTTATTATCAAGATTTTGAGTGCAACAGTTTCTGCATTTATGCAGCAGTAGCAGTTGCAGATATTCTCTATGTTTTTGTAGGTCTTCTACAGCTTCAATGAATTTAGAAGAAATCCCTCCTCTTTCTCCATTCAACTATGATGAATGGAAACCAAAAATGATAGCATATTTGAAGAGCCATGATCTCTTTGATTGTTATTCTGAAAGAGAGTTCGAATCCTCTGAAGAGAAGATTGGCTGGTTGAATAAAGGTGACATGGCCTTTGGAAGAATGATGATTGCTTTGCTTGAATACATGTTATACCAAATCATTGATGATGTTGAAAATCCAAAAGAGCTATGGGCCCATCTGGATGAAAGATTCGGCAAACAGAATGAAGGATTTGGTCCAAACCCCTTCAAGAGCAAGCAAAGTGATGCATTCGCCCTCCTTGATGATCTCATTGATCATGAATCAGTATCAAACACATCTCATATTGAAGTTGTTCACAAAGAAGAAGAACTTGCAGATTCTACACTCATGCTCTCTCTTGCACCAGAGTTTGTTGGTCTGCATCATGATCTATTAAATGTTTCGGAGGTCAAATCAACTATTGGAGGTAATGCATTCGCTCTCCTCAAGAAATCACCTCTTATTTACTACTATATGATCATTATTCCATGCTTTCAGAAGGTTACTGAAGAATATGGCCATTGCCATTCGCTTGGGATAATTTCTCATGCACATCATGGTTTTGATCTCACCCTTGCTGGTTCAAAGGATATCTCAAGAAACCATTTCCATTCGCTTGGGATAACTTCTCATGTATTTACTGGTTTTGATCTCACCTCTTATGGTTCAAAGGAGATCTCAAGAAACCATGATTCAAGTCTTGGATCTAATTTGGATTCTAAGCAATCACTACTTGGGATAATTTCTCATGCATATGATAGTTTTGATCTCACCCCTGTTGGTTCAAAGGAGATCTCAAGAAACTATTCTTCAAGTCTTAAATCTGATTTGGATTTCAAGCTATTATTTGATGGTTCTTTTTGGCATAATCTCACCCATGATGGTTCAAAGGAGAAGACAAAAGACTATCTGCACATTCATAGATTTGATCCTACCTCAGCTGATTCAAATCATAGGTTCAAGGATCATTCTCATACTTTTGGATTTGTTCTCATCACATTCGATCTGACGAGCAAGTACAAGCACATGCTTTATGAGCATGATCCACTTCTTCCCAAGAAGAAGACACCTCCAGACATATGACCAAGCATCACACCTGCTTGAGTTTGGAGAATTTATTTTTGTGTGTGCCTTACAGTCTATTTTGAAGGGGGGTATTTTTCCCATGAGGTTTTCCCCATTTCCTCGGTTTACTGACTGTTATTATTCATTGTATTGGGTGACCTTTGGTCTTAGTTACTAGGGCCCAGGATGGATTAAGGGGGGGTGTTATGATATTCCTATACTCCATCCTAGTCCCACCAGTATTTTGATCATTTACATTTTCAGTCATGCATGCACTTTTAGGGTTTGCATGCATTATTTAGGGTTTCCATGCATTTGCATGCATCCCAGTCATCAGTCCTAGAACCTAGCCCTCAGTTAGCTATCCCCCGGAGCTTCTTTCCACTCAGTTTCAGCCCTCCTAGAGCTTAGTGCGCCCTCCTTTCACCTACTGCATGAGAAAGGCGCCCTTCCTTACCTACCATTCAGTTATCTTCAGTTCTCTTCAGTTATCTTCTTGATTTAAGGCTAGACTGACTCTCAACTGACTATATCACTCCGATGGACCTCCAGTGAGACTTGACTGCCCATTCTGACTCCAGTTTGCTCCTCATGTGCCCTCCACTGAGCCTCCTTCATTCAGTTAGTGCCAGTTACACTCAGTTACACCTACCACACTCGGTTAGACTCAGTTTGACTGATGGTTGACAGTTACTTGAGCATTGATGACTCCACTGATGATGGGATAGACTTCTAGTTGTGCTCTGATGACACTCCCGTGATGTTTTGATCACTCCATGAAGGCTAATTCGAATTGCCACCTTAGGCATTCGAATCCTCATGCATTGTACTATTTATTTGTCCATATTGTGATTAATTAATTAGTGCGTGTGAAGTATTTTTGCTTCTATCCGAGTTTTACTGTATTATTATTCTATTGCTCATTATACTGCATTGACCACTCTTCTTCTATTTTCTTGCTTAATCAATTAATTTCTTGTGAGGTATACATCATCTCTTAGATCTGTTGTGAGGATTTTCACAGTAAATGTATGGCTGAATGTTAAAATTGTATTAGATATTTCATTGTTTTGACCTATGGTCCAACTTTAATATGTTCATATGATCCAACAGTATCTGAAGTTTTCTTTTATTGTTGCTTATGTGTATGCCAAGTTGTCTCTTAATCCATAAAAACTCATGAGATGTTTACATTTTGTAATAAACTCTTGAATTCTTTTCATAAAATCTTAGTACGTTTCTAATTTCATTAAGTGTAATATATTTGTCCTGTAGGCACCTGTTATATATATGTTTGTTCCACCTTCTATAATTCACATTCATATGTATCTACCATGTTGTATACACTTCATAAAATTCCTTTGAAATAAGTTCATGCATCCAAAATAGTTTCATAATTGTTTACCTCCAAAAGATAGTAATGAAAATACAAAAATCCACATCTCATTAAATACATATTTAGCTCTGAATATTTAAAATTTGATCCTCCTCATGCCCTAGTGTGTACTAAATTTAGCCTAGGACATCTCAGGGGATACCCCTACCATTAAACTCTTGGTATAACCATAGAATGGTAGGTGTTATTCATATTCATAGGGTTTACCATAGGTTGAATGAGTGGTATAATGGAGTCTAATCCACTTTCATTTCATTATG
Organism: Larix kaempferi; assembly: GCA_027924585.1. Lineage (NCBI taxonomy): Eukaryota > Viridiplantae > Streptophyta > Pinopsida > Pinales > Pinaceae > Larix > Larix kaempferi. Next base: position 11,765,477 of record BSBM01001036.1, read on the forward strand.
TCCTCCACAAAATTTGTCTGAAGGATCTAGAGTCTGTTGTTAGAAGGTTTTGAACCAGGGAATTCTTAGCATGAGGAAGAATGGAGTCGATCTCTTGGCTATGCAAGATATACCCCTGTTTCATTTTCCAGGTAAAATACTATCACAAATCCATTGTCTATTTCTCTACAACATTTTGAGAGTTTCGATAGGGTTTTTAGCTATTAAACTTCTAATTGTTAGTAGCCTACATCTGAAATATCTTGTGTTTAGTTATACGTTGTTATGTTTGCACTCAGTAAGGATTTGCAACTCTTGCAACCCTATCGACCTTTATTCTATGTCATTCATCCTTTACAATTAGAGTGGAGAGGCTCAACGACATGTTGTTGCACCAGGTAAAGCAACGTTTCTTTATTTCTTAAAACCAGTAGCTTTACAATATCTTTGGTTTTCCAAGATTTACCCATTTGATCATGATTATGAGTTACATTCTCATTACTACTAGTGTTTGCAGGATCTTAAGAGGAGTATAACGATGGTTAAATATCTTAAATAAGGTAAGGGTTTCAGTATTGATAACCTAGGTCACTTTTATGAAACTTTTTTACTTAAATTAGCTATAAGACTTATGCATTTCACTTTTATTTAAACTGTAGGTTTAGATAGATAGGTCAAGGGTTTGCTCGCTCCTAAACATTGATAAAACTATGTTCAACAATTAGCTCCCTTTTCTTCTCAGAAGGTATTCTCGGCTAAGGTTCAATGTCTTCATAGGTTTCTATTTGGAAAAGAGAATTTTTCTCTTTTAGGATAAGGGTATAAAGCCATCCTTTGTAAATATATGAAAAAATAGCTGTATCGATATTCTTAGATTTTCAACTCATACCCTGTCAAATGAGAAACAATTATATTGTTACTTTTGTACTTGATTTTTGGAATAAAAATTTATATACAAGTAAATAAATTACTTGTTCTTATTTTAAAAAGAACACATGCATGTATCTACAGTTTACTATTTGTGAAATTCATATCACAGTAGGATTTACTAGCTAAATATATCCTCACAATCAATAATTTGACTAAGTATGCAAGAAAACAATGTAAAAGAAGCACAATATACACACAAATGATCAAATAACAGGTTATTCTATTACTTTCCGACCTAGAAATGAGTTGTGAACACCATTATATTACATTTGGTAAAAATCGTGAGCCTTTAGAGGCATCATAATGAGCTACAAGTGGCTATCTTACATTGGACCTCAATCCCCCTAGGTTGCACAATAGTCTCCAAAATCACCTCAAACTGTCACGAATTACTAATATGAACATTGGGATGGAATGGGAAGGACTTAATGATGGTATCACAAGAGTGGTGGAGGATTTGGTGGATTGTAGGTGGTTTAGGATAGGCCAAAAGTGCCAAAGAGGAGGCAAACTGACCACATTTAGTGCATGGGCGCCTCAAGTCACACTCAAATCCATAAAAAATGGGAGAAGGGAACATCTATAGTAAGTATTGGTATTAAATGAGGGTGATATTCATAAATGAGGGCACCTAACTGACTGTTTGACCAAAATTGAGTGCCTAGGTGGCAGAATCAGTCATTAATTGCCTAACAACCTTGGATAATCATCATTAGCCTTTTCTTGAACCATTAGACATCAAATTATCTCATGAGACTATGGTCCTAGGTGTAATAATGTTCTAATACCCCCCCTTAATATAGAATTATGTATCCAAAACAAAAATGAGGCCTTGGAAACTAAGGCTCAAGTCACCTCTTACAATTTTTATTAGTCCATGTAACCAAGGTAAGGAGGAAAACCACATGGTAATAAAACCTCCCCTATAAAATGGACATGAAACAAAATTTGGAAAATATATCAGTCTTCACTATGCATCACCCACCCCAAGGAGTGATCTAAGTTAGGTGAAGGTATTCTCAGTGAAAATCTTGGTGAAGATATCAGTAGTTTGCTCAGTTGATGGGCAATACTACAAGGCAATAATATGGTCATGCACCAAGCTCCTAATGTTTCGCATGTGTATCTCTATGTGCTTGGTGCTCTGTCTCTGTACTGGATTAGTGGAGATATTTATTTCACTTTGATTATCACACCAAATGACTGTGGATAAATCAAATGCAAAACCAAACTCCCCAAGAATACCTTGCAACCACACACATTGTGTAGCTACATTCACTTCTCCCCTATATTCGGCCTCAGCTTATGATAAGGAAATAGTGTGTTTCTTATTGCTATAACATCAAATTGGACCATGTGCAAGCAGAAAGACACAGCCAGAAGTGGACTTCCGGTCAGTGCTATCTCCATCCCAATCTGAATTAGTAAAACCAACTAGTTCAAGTGAAGAACCAGTTGCATAGTGTATCCAAAACTACTTGGTTCCTTGCACATAATGCAAGATCCTTTTTGCAGCCTTCCAATGGATCTCATGAGGCTCATGCATGTATCTAGAAACAACACCTACTGCATAATCCAAGTCTGCTCGAGAGTGAGTGAGATACAACAAGCTCCCAACTAGTTGTCTATATAACGAACTGTCCACCAATGGTGAGGAACCCCAATCATGAAGTTTTTCCCCTAAAGAGAAGGGAAAATTAGAAGCCTTAAATTCAACCATTTTGAAATTTTGTAGCATATATGAATCATATTTTGATTGTGAAACTGTGATCCCTGCATTATATTGATCAATATCCAAACCAAGAAATTGTTTCAACAATCCTAGATCAGACATGGAAAATGCACTATGTAATGTAGCTTTAATTAAGCCTAGTTCTTTATTGAAACTACCAGTGATCAAGAGGTCATCAAAATACAATACAATGATAAAAACATAGTCACTAATATGCTTCATATATACATTTGGATCAGATTTGCATCTTTCAAAACCTTGTGATAGAAGAAAGTTATCCATCTTGGCATACCAAGCTCTAGGAGCTTGCTTGAGACCATATAGGGACTTATTCAACATGAAAAAAAGTGAAGGATCTTGAATGAAACCTTCAATCTGTTGTATATATATATCCTCATTAATATCACCATGAATAAAAGCACTCTTCACATCCATATGATGAAGCTCCCATCGCTTGGATGCTGCAATGGCCAAAACTAGCCTGATTGAGTCCATCTTTTCCATAGGTGCAAATGTTTTTGTGTAGTCCACTCCATGGACTTGAGAGAATCCCTTAGCTACCAACATGGCCTTATACTTCAAATCAGAACCATTAACATCCATTTTGGTCCTATACACCCACTTGCATTGCACCAACTTCCTCTTGGAAGGAAGAGGAACCAACTCCCAAGTTTCATTGTCATGGAGAGACTTCATCTCTTCTTGCAAAGAAGCTTTTCATATTCGGTCATGTGATGCTTATTCATATGTCCGTGGATCATATCCAACCTATAACATCCCGTAAACTTCACAAATTTTTTTTTTTTTTAAACTAGCAATAAATACTGAAATTACTTAATGCGGAAATGAAATAATTGCTAGACCTCTTAGCTAAAATAATTAATGATAACGACACATCATAGCTCTTAAAACAAATTACAACGATAATTGTATTTTCTAATGTGGAAATAAAATGGATACTAATCTTTTAACAATAGACAATTTACGATCATAACACAAAATACATCTGTAGATCTGCTTGTGTTTAATTGTAAACTACATGCTATAAATAGGTTTATCTTGTGATTTATTTTCCTGATAAAGTACTGAAAGTTTTCTTTTGAATGATGACGAAGGGGTCCTACAAGGTACCCTGAGGTTTACTTAGCTAAGTTTAGCTAAAGCATTTGAACATGTTTCATTGTGCAGAAACACAGGTAATAATAATATGACAATTCAAGTGTTAAGAGTAAATATGTTTTTCAATTCATCGTCAATGTATTGTGAAAAAAACTCTATATACTTCCTTGCATGAAAGTTATTGAAGGTATGGAGCTTTGTCCTACTTCTCGTTTACATGCTAGTTAAAGCTTAACAGTGCTATTACAATCATGTCATCATTTGCCATAATGCAAGGAGCGGTGATATCCTGTGTATTAAACTTACACTATGAGTGCTAGATTCCAATGTACACATGGATTCACTTGAAGTTATCAAAATAACTATAGTAGCTCCTATAATTCTCCATTTATAAAATGCATATAGAATTATGCTAATATAGCATCGTCTTTTATGAAATTACCATCATAGTTCTATTGTGAATTTACTACACTTATAGGATTGTGTCCTTCTAATATAATATTTGTGCATTATAATATAATGTGCAACTTTATGAAAAGATTAAGTAATATAACAACTATTACGATGTATAAAAATAATGCATCCTAAACTATACACTAAGTATCAAACCCTTATATGAAATGCTACCCTAGTTAAATGAAAATGCTATAACATATATGTGGACTGAGCATTCGAAAGATTAACACTATGGATATGAAATGAACAATAAGTTGTAACCCTAAGTCCTTGAAATGAGATGTGATAGTGACCGAGCGTTGAATTCTTACTGTACTGGCAGGTTTTCGTATCAGGTCTAGCATTAAAGTCACCTCCCTTCAGTGTTGAGTGGACTCCCTAGCAGGTTCCATCGTGGCTATAGTGCACGATGGTAGTGATCCCAAACGCTGCCAAAGTGTCGAGCTGTACACTAAAACGAACCTTGGTTGACAGAGTTGGATGTCATGATGGTTGTGATAATTAATAAGATATTAATGCAGTTGATGCCCAAACTTCGATGTGCTGGGTTGGCATCATCTCCATCATTGATCTCAGATACCTTGGGCTTTGGAATTGCAAAACCCTAAACTTGGTTATGAACTGCACCGAAGTGGTTTTCGTGGCTTTCATTTCGCTTGGGTGGTGGTAAGGGTGAGAGGCCGACAGCCTGCTACAATGTAGGGTTTTAGTAGTTTGCTTCTCGGAGGACTCCTTCCCCGAGTTCAATCCTGGGACCTGATGAACAACTTAAAAATTGCAGGTGTTTGTTTTCTTGAAGAGCCGAGCCAAAAGTTAACCCTCTATAATGTTTTTAGGAAGTTGTCTTAAGGTTTTGTGATTAGTTTTTGAGAGTGGAGTTTGAACCAAAGATCGATTTAGAAGGAATGGCAAATGATTCTTAGAGTCTAAATTGTCTCTTCGTTGTGTTTGCTAGATGGCTTCTTCGTTATCTATCACCAGCGTCTTAAACTTGGAATGATGTTTGCACAGGTAATATTTCAATGAAATAGTGATGGTTTTATCCATTTTTTTAAATATTAATAACTCCGCAATCCTCGTTTAACCTCAGAAGGGTTTCTGTTGCAGGTATTTCATTTCGTCGAAGGTTTACAGGGTTCGAGAACTTGTGGAAGAAAGACTGCTCGACCATTGGTAAGCCTCGGTGGTTCTTTACTTCGTAGGTTCTCCTGGCCCGGTGTGGTCGATGCTTGATTTTTGACATTAAGTTGTAATGGTTTTTGGCAAGTTTTGGCCGGTGATTTGTTTTCGGAAACCAATAGACACCAGAGGATGGGATCCTCGGCTTTTCTTGTTACTTTGCTTCTTAGCTTTTCACTGTAAAATTTTGTTGCAGCAGAATACTTTGTTTAAAATGTAAATCCTAAAGGGATGAAACCTCGTCATTTTTATTGAATACAGTGTTTAATAAACTTCATAAGGTTTTTCTGTGTGATGTATAAGTTTGGCTAAATCGATACAGTGTTTTGATGAAAGTTGTGAGCCATGGACTGACTCTTTTCTGTAAATAGGAGGTTCTGTGTTACGATACTTATACTTTTGTCTTTTGAATGGAGAAATGGAACTACGTCCAGAGTAACATAAATGGTTTCTAGGTTTAAATAACTTGATAGTTTCTTTAGGAACTACTACGTTGATTTTGGCCGAGAGCCGTGGCTAGCTTGTTTTATAAATTGATACCATGTGATCGTTTTGTTTAAAGTTTGGAAAGGTGTTAAGACTCAGTTTTGGTATTGAATCTTTGTTAGTTAAGATAATGTGGTTGATAAAGAAAATCATATGACTCTTGTCTGCAACTCTGTCTTGTATAGATAGGTAATGTGTATGTGATAGTTTGAACGACACTAATGTTTTGGTTTTGCAATTTAAATATAATAATTTTATGTTTATGTTTTCAAGTGTTGAGCTCTAAACTGATTGTATGGTAGTCTTAGGGTTTTAAAATGAATACTGTACATGTTGCAAACTTTATACAGTTAAAAGTCTAGTCTTAGCAGAACTATAAACCTTGGTGATAAAACCTAGAATAAATCTATTCTGCAAAAAAAATTGAAATATAGCAGACTGTTTTAAATAATGGGAAATAATGCTAAGTTTAAACTATGAATGTTGAATGAAAGAAAAGAAATGAAAATAAAAATAGATTTAACATTTCTGTACAAAGGATATTTAAATTTGCAGCTATTAAATTTATAGGGATTATGATACCTGGACTAAGTAGAATTATAACATTCTATTGTTAGAAAGAATAGGATATACAGCATACATTTTCAAGTAGATATTAATAATTGAAAACCTAGTTTTTGTGCAGAAATGAAATGTTAACTTAAATTTATATGACATAAACTACTATAATGCCTGCATTATAATATGTTGAGTATAAATTCTAAATCTAAGAATATAGTTTGTATTACAGAATATAACTGATAGGGAACATTAAAGATATACTGCAACATTATTCTATTCATTCATCTGACAATCTGTCTATCAAATCTTCTATCTTAAATTTTCCTTCTCTGTATTGGAGTACGATGCAGAAAGTTCGCATGGGGAAAAATGCAGAAAATATTTCTTTATCAATCATCTCATTACTTAATCATCCTTAAACAAAATCATCTCTAGGTCAGAAATTGAAACAATTGCTTATATATGTCATTAACTGTAAATACTAAACCTACAATTTTAGAAAATCATTTCACTGTAAGCAATAAGGGAGAACCTGATTGATTGTAGGAGAAACAAACAACCCAAGGAGCCTGTTCCACCCAACCTATTCTTGAAGACAACCAAATTACTTGCCTTAGGACCCTCGAGCTTGTTCACTGAACCACTAGGAAGAATAATTTGTAGAAGCTTTAGGTCATCTACTTGCAGCAACGAAGTAGTTCATCCAGTCATATAGACTTAGCAGTTAAAGAGACCTGCACCAACACCTCTAGTTTCCTTCTCAGAATAAATTCAGCAGACTCACAATGGACTTCCACTTAGCCTCCCTATTCGAATTGCTCAGTGATCACTTGATACACTTGAGGAATTATTTATGCAGAAAAATAATGTAGAGCTGTCTGCTCAATTTGAATTGCCTTATCTAGGTTGCCTGGGCCTTTTAGTGGTTAACCTAGTCATTAATGAGCTAACAGCTCTCTTCCACCCACCTGGGGGATAATGCCACAAATTTAGGGGTAGTTGTCCCATAACCAACAGCTAGTGGTGGAGTGCAAATGCTGACATCTGTCCCATTCCTTCTAATAGCTTCCATTCCTCCTAGTGGGTCAATGAACACTCATTTAATAGTTCCCTTGGGTGTTTGTCTCTTGTTTTAATTTATTAAATAATAATAATCAGTTATTAAAATCATCCTTGACCAAATTTGGTCATAATTACAAAACTTTGTAATTATAATTTAATATAATGTTTTTGCAATAAAATAAATAGTCTCAAAATTTGGGTAGGTGACATACACCCCCTTTTAAGTCTCAACATCGTCCTCGATGTTGTTTATTCACTCTCTGAGTGTTACTGAAACAGAGGTGGGTATGCTGCCTGCATACTACTCTCCAACTCCCAGGTTTCCTTTTCTGGGCTAAGGTGCTTCCATTGCACCTTTACCTACCCAATGGTGCGATTCTGGAGTAGAGTTTCCCTCCTTTCGAGGATACAGTCCAGTTCCACCTGAAAACTGCCGTCTTGTTCCACCTGTACATCATTCCAATTTATAACATGAGTAGCATCATGTACATATTTCTTTAAAACTGAAATATGAAAAACATTATGTATTTTTAGATTTGGTGGCAAAGCTAGTTGATATGCCACGGGTCCAACCCTTGACAAAATTTCGAAAGGACCACAATACCTGGGTGCCAGCATGGCACAACTTCCCAGTTTTAATGAACTCTTCTTTGGTCTTACCTTAATGAAAACATGCTCACCAACCTGGAACTCTTTATGAGTCCTTTTAAGATCTGCTTGACTCTTTTTCCTATCTTGGGTAGCTTTAAGATTTCTTTGTACCTGTTGCACAGTTAGTTCTATTTCCTTCAACAATTCAAGTCCTAATACAACTCTATTAACTGGGTCATTCCAAGAAATTGGTGTATTACATTTCCTACCATAAAGAATTTCAAAAGGGCTAAGCCTGGCTGATGCATGATAATGGTTGTTATAAGCAAATTATGATAAATGCAAATAGTGATCCCACTTACCAGGATGGTCCTTAACATACATCCTTAGCATGTTTTCTAATATCTGATTCACTCTTTTTGTCTATCCATCCGTTTGTGGATGAAGTGTTGTGCTCAATTTTAAGGTTGTATTCAACCCTTTAAACAAAGATCTCTAGAATTTTCCAGTAAACTTAGAATCACGGTCTGAAACTATCACTTTTGGTATTCCATGTAATCGAAAAATATGTTTCATAAAAATTTCTACAATGTCTGGAGCCTTGTGATTAGCTTGTACTGGTATAAAATGTGCTTCCTTGTTGAGTTTATCCACTGCCACCATGATGGAATCATTTTGTTTTTGATTCTTGGGTAGTCCAGTAACAAAATATATGCTTATGATCTCCCATTTCCAGCTAGGTATAGGTAATGGCTGTAACAGTCCAGCCGGATGCTGACGTTCAACTTTTACTTTTTGACAGTCAAAGAATTTAGCTATATATTCTGCTACTTCATCCTTCATCCTAAGCCAATAATACTCTTTCCGTAACATAGTGATGGTTTTCTGATAACCTGGATGACCAACATAATGACTTTTGTGCATATCATTTAAAATCAGAATTTTTATCTTTGGTACATTTGGCACATATAATCTGTTTTTGTATAGCAACAATCCATTTTCTGTTAACTTGAAATCTGCCATAGAATTTTCAGAATTGTTTCCTGCTGTCTTTTCATGTAAATTTCTGTACTCTTCATCCATTTTTATCCCTTCAAAAATATGATTTTCTAAATCTATTGTGTATGTACTAATGGCTGAAATAAAATTTATCTTTGCATTACAACTTAAGGCATCAGCAACTTTGTTCTCTTTACCCTTTATATGCTGAATTTCAAAATCATATTCACTTAGAAAGGTTAGCCATCTAGCCTGTCTAGCATTCAAATTCGTCTGATCTAGTAAATACTTTAGCCCCATGTTATCTGTCATCAAAGTAAATTTTCTGCCAATAAGATGGTGACACCACATTTTTAAGGCATGTGTTACTGCTAATAGTTCCAGATCATATGTAGAATAATTCTTCTCATGTATTTTCAGCTTTCGAGACTCATATGCAACAGCATGTCCCTCTTGTGTTAGGACTCCATCGAGTCTTTCATTACATGCGTCGGTACATACTATAAAATCTTTATTAGGATTTGCAATTCTTAGAATAGGTGTTGTAGTTAGTAATTCCTTCAACTTCTTAAAACTATCAGCACACTTTTGGTCCCATACAAACTTCTTCCCCTTCTTATGTACGGAGGTGATGGGGTTTGCAATCTTTGAAAAACCTTCTATGAATTTTCAATAATATCCTGTAATCCCCATAAATGATCGAACGTCCGTCACATATTTAGGAACCGGCCATTCATTAATGGCTTTTATCTTATCGAGATCAACCGAAATTCCTTCCTTAGAGATTATGTGACCTAAATACTGAATCTTATCCTTGTGAAAGTCACACTTACTAAACTTAGCATATAATTGATGACCTCTCAGAACTTGTAAAATAATACACAGATGTTTGTCATGTTCTTCCTTACTTTTAGAATATACCAGAATGTCATCTATAAACACAATGACAAACTTATCCAAATACTTGTGCAAAATATTATTCATTAAACACATAAATACTGTCGGGGCATTAGTCAACCCAAATGGCATGACTACGAACTCATAATGTCCATATCGAGTTCTAAAGGTTGTTTTAAAAATATCCTCATTCTTCACATGAACTTGATGATATCCTAACCTTAAATCAATCTTTGAAAATATCATTGCTCCACGCAGCTGACCAAATAGATTTTCAATGCGGGGTAATGGATATCGATTCTTGATTGTCATCTTATTCAGTTGGCGATAATCTATGCAAAGTCTTAAAGTGCCATCCTTCTTCTTATAAAAAATAATAGGTGCTCCCCAAGGAGACACGCTGGGTCTTATATAATTTTTATCAATCAGTTCCTTCAACTGTGATTTCAACTCGTTTAATTCCAGTATATTCATCCTATATGGAGCTTTGGAGTTCAGTACCGCACCCGGTATCAGTTCAATGGTAAAATCTAGATCTCTCTTCGGGGGTAACCTTGGAATCTCTTCTGGAAAAACATCCTGGAATTCTTTTAGGACAGGTATATCTTCTAGTTTCAATTTGTCCTCTTTTGTAATTGATTCCTCATGTACTACATTCACTGCGAACATCTTACATCCTTTTCTAACTGTTCTTTTTACTTGCATAGCTGAAATATGTCTAAGTGATGTCTTTCTAGGAATACCCTTTACTTCCATTGTTTCTCCTTCATCATTTAGACAGGTAAAACTTTTCTCATAACAATTCAAAATAACATGATGTGATTCTAACCAGTCCATTCCAATTATGATGTCATAGGATCGTAAAGGTAAAACATTTAACTTGGTTCGTGTCTTTAACTGATTCATAGATAAAACACAACTTTCAACAAAATCAGACACTTTTCTGTTTGTTCCTGTTGCTAGTCTAACTAACCAGGATTTATTAAATTTTTCTGTTTTCAAATTAAGATGTTCTACTATATCTGGAGATATATAACTCAGGCTAGCGCCTAGATCAATCAAAATAAAAACTGGGTGGTTTTGTAGCATACCTTCAATCTCTACCATAGAGACTTGATGCTGCACTTGCCTGTTGTCTAGAGCTGCATTAATTCTGGGCATCTCTCTTGCCAAGTCTCCCACAATAGGTTCAGCTTGAATGGAATGAATATTATTGGTTGTTCACTTCCTTTTGGGGCATTCTGAAGCATAATGAGGACCTTGACACTCAAAACATTTTATAGGTGTCCTCTGGTCATTGGTTCTAGTAGCATTGGGTGTATTTCTAGGAGCTGTAAAATTCTACTGTTGATTATTTCTGGGACTGTTTCCTTGGAAATTTCAATTTGAAAAGTTTTTCTTTTGAAACTCAGAATTTCCGTTGAACCTAAAATTCTTCTTTTTCAACTCAAAGTTGCCGTATTTATGATTTTTCCAGTTAGATATCCCTTCTCTTTTCTGGTTTGTATCATAGCAGAAAGTTGTTTTCCTCATAGCTTCTTCTAAGCTCTTTGGACTGTCATACTCTATTCTGTCCTTGATGTTGAAAGGTAGACAACTTAGATACCTTTGTATTTTTGGCTTCTCCTCTACAAGGTATGGCACATACCTTAGCAAATTCAGAAATTTGTTGTTCAGCTCTTTCATGTTCATGGTTCCTAGTCTTAAATCATAAAATTCCTTGGACTTTTCTTCATAATATTCTTCAAATAGGAATTGCTTCTTGAAGTACCTCTTAAAAGTACTCCAATTCACATCCTTGTCCTTGATGCCCTTCACTCTTTTGATGTCCTTCCACCAAATGTCTACTTTCTCGGTCAAGTTGTATATGGCCATCTTTGCTTTCAATGATTATGAGTAATCATAAATTTGAAAATATTTCTTCATGCCGGATAGCCATGCTTCAACTGTCTCTCCTTTCTCAGTTTCACCATTAAATATTGGGGGTTTGATCTTCTTGAATTCCCCAGAAATATACTCATACTATTTATGGCTCTTTCTTTTTGGTTTGTAATCCCCTTCTCTAATATCACTTGAATAATTACGTTTCTTTTTACATATCACATTTGCAGCTTCTGATGATGTTGAACTGTTATCCTCAGTTTTCACTTTCTTATCCTTGTTCCCATGAGGTAAGTCTTCAATCTTGGAGGTATTTTCAACCCTTCAATCATGTTCATCAGTTGGACATTGATTGAATAGTACTTGGTTTAGTTCTTCTTGTGCTTTCAAAATTTTCTCATTATCTTGTTTAACAGATCTTATTTCTGCCTTCAACTCCTGAAAGGCACGTAAAAATTCTGATGAATTTTCATTCAATTCACCATGGAATTCTTCTTCATTATGTTGTGTAGTGATATGACTGTTTGGTCGAAATCTGTCCTCCAGGTGTTCAGCTGATCTTTCCATACTTGTAACTTAGAAAACAAATTTTTGTATAACAAAATAATTTAAATTGAATTAGTAAAGATTTATGCTGTCATAAAATTTTCTGTTGTGTATTCTTTGGACCTTTTCAGGCCGAGAGTTTGAACATAAGCTTTGATACCACATGTAACATCCTGTAAATTTAACAAAAATTTAAAAAAATTTCAACTAGCAATAAATATTGAAATTACTTAATGCGGAAATGAAATAATTGCTCAACCTCTTAACTAAAATAATTAATGATAATGACACATCGTAGCTCTTAAAACAAATTACGATGATAGTTGTATTTAGTAATGCAGAAATAAAATGGATACTAATCTTTTAACAAAAGACAATTTACTATCATAACACAAAATACATCTCCAGATCTGCTTGTGTTTAATTGTAAACTACATGCTATAAATAGGTTTATCTTGTGATTTATTTTCTTGATAAAGTACTGACAGTTTGCTTTTGAATGATGACAAAGGGGTCCTATGAGGTACCCTGAGGTTTACTTAGCTAATTTTAGCTAAAACATTTGACATTGTTTCATTGTGCAGAAACGCAGGTAAGATTAATACGTCAATTCAAGTGTTAAGAGTAAATATGTTTTTCAATTCATCGTCAATGTATTGTGAAACAAAACTCTATATAATTCCTTGCATGAAAGCTATTGAAGGTATGGATCTTTGTATTACTTCTCGTTTACGTGCTAGTTTTCAAGCTTAACAGTGCTATTAGAATCCTGTCGTCATTTTCCATAATGCAAAGAGCGGTGATATCCTGTGTATTAAACTTACACTATGAGTGCTAGATTCCAATGTACACATGGATTCACTTGAAGTCATCAAAATAACTAAAGTAGCTCCTATAATTCTCCATTTATAAAATGCATATAGAATTATGCTAATATAGCATCGTATTTTATGATATTACCATCATAGTTCTATTGTGAATTTACTACACTTATAGGATTGTGTCCTTCTAATATAATATTTGTGCATTATAATATAATGTGCAACTTTGTGAAAAGATTAAGTAATATAACAACTATTACGATGTACAAAAATAATGCATCGTAAACTATACACTAATTATCAAACCCTTATATGAAATGCTACCCTAGTTAAATGAAAATGCTATAACATATATGTGGACTGAGCATTCAAAATATTAACACTATGGATATGAAATGAACCATAAGTTGTAACCCTAAGTCCTTGAAATGAGATGTGATAGTGACCGAGCGTTGAATGGGATTCCTTCATCCAAGGAATTTATTCTAGGAAGAAACTTATCACATTAAGTAGGTTGTGGGAAGAATGCTCACACGAAGAAGCTCGGATTGTAGTTCGAGAAGAAAAGATGGGGAATGAAGATCAAGCTCTCACAGCACATACCAAGAAGAGGACACTTTTCCTCAGATTGTCCTAAGCACAAAAAAAACAACAACAACAACTACTACAAGCAATTTGACAGGTATGACTTACAGGTATGTTTTGAAATCTATTCATGATTAAATTTAGAATATGATTGTCTTCATGTTATTGAGTTTAGTAACAACCTTGTTTAATTTTAGACTTGTCTTATCAACCTAGTAAAAGTATGAATGCATGATAGAAGACATTCATTAATTAGGGTTATGACAGTATTATGATTGTACTAGTGCACTGTGGTGTTGTATGAGGAGAATGTTATCCGCTAACATGAAGGTACAAATCAAGCCCTAGATCAAGACCATAGTGACATGAAGACAAAGACTTATCCATAGTCATGGATCACATAGATGTATGTATAATTTGGTTCTACAATGGTTAAATTCTGAGTTATGCAGGTCATTGAAGAGAACAAGAAAACATTGCTAGACATAACTAGCAAATATGATGACCAGGTATGTTTTTCCTATATCAAGTTAGAATCCTACCCTATGTAAGGATCTTATACTTTTGTATGATTGATAATGATTACTCATGAAGTTACAAGTTTGAGTAATCTAGGGTTTATGCATATTATGTCTCTTACCTTGATTGATGATATGACTAACTAGAAGAGTTCTATGGTCAAATATGAATATGCATGAGTAAGAAAAGTCTTCCCTGAAACTTTGAATACTAATGCTTATTATCTGTGTTTGAAATGATCATGACTATACATGTTTAAGATTATTGTGTTTTGATAGTATTAAGATTATACTAATGAATGTATGATTATGTATGAGATCTCGAGGGTAACACAATGATTATACTAGTAAGCATGCATAGTGATCGAGGATGGATATAAGTTCAAGGATAGGTAATCCAAGAAGCAAAGATCAAGAGGGAGCACACTCCAGTAGTTCCTACAAGGAAACAAAGATTGAGAGGGAGTCCATCCAACAAACAAACAAAGATAAGTATTTGAATTGGCATTTCTTACTTAAATAATATTGATTAATGATGTATATGCTTATGTTCCTAGACTTAGGTTGTGTATTATGCATATTAGAATAATTGCATTAATGAACATTATACTACTAATATGCATATGATGGGTAAGTGGCCTATGGCACTGTACAACATTCCATTGCTACTTATCTAGAATGAAACCTCTTTGCTGACATGTTGGGAGTTGTGCACACTCTTAACAATGTTCTGGTAGAGATTGGAAGGCATCTAGAAAGTTACGGGATATGGATAAATGTTGTATTGAAGCATTGGCTAAAATAATTGCAGGACTGTATGACATATTTCTTTGTGTGTAAGAATTTGTTCTGAAAAATATGAGATGTATCTAATCTTGCAATTTAACTTGTCTTGTAGGAAAGATCATAAACCATCACCTACAAAAGAAGGACTACAACATTTGTTCTAGGAACAAAGCTATCTATTGAAGATATTGAAGAATCTAAAGTTCCCAGGGTTCGGGATATAGTAATGAAAGGATGCCATGATCGAGGAATACCAGTCGATCATGAAGAATGATGTTTGGGACGTAGTTCCAAGACCAGATGGGAAGTTTGTGGTGACTTCCAAGTAGATCTATAAGATCAAGCATGCTACAAATGGTAGCATAGAGAAATATAAAGTGAGGTTTTGTAGCTCGTGGCTTCTCCTAGAAAGAAGGGATAGACTATGAAGAAACTTTTGCTCCTGTAGCCAGATACACTTCCATCAGAATAGTACTTGCTCTAGCTGCAGTGATGAAATGGAAGATACACCAGATAGATGTGAAGACAGCTTTCTTGAATGGTGTAGTCGAGGAGGAAGTGTATGTGGAGCAGCCACTTGGTTTTGAGACACATGACAGAGAGTCATATGTGTGCAGGTTGAAGAAAGCCTTGTATGGCTTGAAGAAAGCTCCTAGGACTTGGTATGGTAGGATAGACAGCTTTCTATCCAATTTGGGATTTACCAAGGGTAAAGCGGATTCCAACCTTTACTACAAGGTTAAGGAAGGAAATCCAGTGATACTACTCTTGTATGTGGATGACCTGTTTGTAACAGGTGAGGATAGATTGATTGCCGACATGAAGAGGAAGCTTGTTGCCGAGTTCGAGATGAAGGAATTGGGTATGATGCACTACTTTCTTGGTATGGAGGTGTGGCAGAGTGCAGATGGAATCTTCCTTGGATAAGGGAAGGATGTAGTAGAGATCCTGAAGAGGTTCGGGATGATGGACTGCAAGGCCATGTCCACACCTATGGCATCGAACCTGAAGCTTCTGTGTGATGCTTCATATGATCCGGTTGATGCTACGATGTATTGTCAGATGATTGGGTCCTTTATGTACCTGAAAAATACGAGACCAGACATCTTCTTTGCGGTGAACACCTTGAGCCAGTACTTGACAGATCCGAGACATGTTCACCTGATAGCTGCAAAGCATAGTCTGAGGTACCTGAAGGGTATAGTTGACTATGGGCTCAAGTATGAGGCAAATCAAAAGTTTAACCTGGAGGGTTATGTTGATTCGGATTGGGTAGGCAGTGCCATTGATCAGAAGAGCACTTCGGGGTGCTGCTTCAATATGGGATCTAGTATGATCTCTTGGTTTAGCAGGAAGCAGTCCTGTGTGGCACTGAGTACGGCCAAAGCAGAGTATGTCGCAGCTTGTTCGGCTAGTTGTGAGGTAGTATGGCTTAGGAAGCTACTGTCTTATTTGTTTGATCTCCAACTGAGTGCTACTTATGTATATTGCGACAACCAATGTTGTGTGAAGTTGTCGGATAACCTAGTGTTCCATGACAAGTCGAAGCACATTGAGATCAAGTATCACTATATCAGGGATATGGTGCAGAGAGGAGCAGTGAAGCTCTTGTATGTTGCGACGGATGAGTAGATAGCCGATGTGTTGACCAAGCCGCTAGCTAGAGTGAAGTTTGAATACTTCAGAGGGAGACTTGGTGTACTTCAGATCGAGATACCTTCCAAGGGGAAGTGATGAGTCCGGAGACACAGATGCACACAGGGCCATTCTCACATGGTTAGAGGAAATTCCTTCCATGGTGAGATGTAAGGGCTGGGCCATTTTCACATGGTTAGAGGAAAGTCCTTCCATGGTGAAATGTAAGGGCTGGGCAAAGCCATTCTCACATAGTTAGAGGAAAGTCCTTCTATGGTGAGATGTAAGGGTTGGGCCATTCTCGCATGGTTAGAGGAAAGTCCTTCCATGGCAAGATGTAAGTGTTGGGCATGGGTTTTCCAACATGGTCAGAGGAAAGTCCTTCCATGGTCGTGATGTAATTGCCGAGATTTTTTGACATGGTCAGAGGAAAATCCTTCCATGGTTGAGATGTAATTGCTTTAGCCGTTCCGACATGGTCAGTGGAAATTCCTTCCATGGTCTTCGATGTAAGTGCTATGAGCCTTTCCCGAATGGTCAGGGGAAAGTCCTTCCACGCTGGTGAGTGTAAGTGCTGAGCCTTTCCTAGATGGTTAGAGGAAATTCCTTCCATGCCGGTGAGTGTAAGTGCAGTGTGTGTGCATCTGGGTTGTGCTCCGTGGACTATGACGATGATCTGAAGAAAATGATGTGATAGTATGGTACACAGGTCTTGCAGAGGTATATGATTAGTCCTGAGATGCTCTTGTAGGTTTTGTAGAGGTAGTGTAATCAGTCCTGAGATATCTTGCAAGTTTTGCAGAGGAAGTGTAATCAGTCCTGAGGTGTACCTACTTGATGGCTTGCTCACAGAAATGATGAAGACCTACATGGAGGCTAGGCCTACATCCAGCATGAAAAAGGGTTGGCTCTGTAGATGTTGATGACATACATCCATCATGAAAAAGGGCTAGCTCTGTAGATGATGAAGACCTGCAGATGGTGGGCCTACATCTAGTATGAAAAAAGACTGGCTCTGTAGAACTTCCTATGACGAGTAGATGAGAGATTGATTGAGATAGCAGCAGTAGTGATGATGACGATGATTCATTGATGATGATCAGTGACGATGATCCAGAGAAGAAGACTTGTCCTAGCAGATCTGTGCCAAGAAATACCTTACTAGTTAAGAGGGAGTGTTGATGTATTTGTAACTTCGGAATGTATTTCACATATGTATATTGTATTCCTATAGAGATGTTATTATTCCTCTATACGGAAGTGTCATCCTTTTTATTGTAAGTGTCGTAACTTATACTTGATGGGTTATTAGACCACCTTGATGGGATTGGCCCTGTATAATTCATGTGGGTTAAAGGGTTATTAGACCACCCTATTGGGGGTCGACCCAATCAGCATTATGTTATGTGGTTAAGTTAAGGCCAACCTAGTAAAGGTTATTAGGCAAGTCAAGTCAAGTATAAATAGATTGCGGGAGGAACTCTATCTGATCATTCAATTTCTCACTTACACACTCATTGGAGAGTGGCGCACTAGTGGAGGAGAAGAAGCTGCTGCTAGGAGACTATCTCTTATGCTTGGGTTTTATATCATTGCTCTATCTATCTCTGAGGAAGTTATGGGGTTTTTCACCTTTATGGTTTTCCCCATGGAAACTCTGTGTGTCTATTGTCTCAAGTGATTGCTTGTTGTGATTGATATGATTGATATGATGTACATGTTATTCTCTCAGTAAAGATCCTAGAGTATGTTGAATTAATGCTCGAAAAATATCATTCACCTATGTATATTGTACTCCTATAGAGATGGTATTATTCCTCCATACGAAAGTGTCGTCATTTGTATTGACAAGTGTCGCAAGTGTCGCAACTTGCATGTGATGGGTTATAAGACCACCAAATGTGGGGTCATCCCTGATTAGTATTACCTTGGGTTATTAGACTGAGTTAGACAAGTCAGCCTTGGTAATTTATTAGGCAAGTCAGGTCATGTATAAATAGAGTGCGGGAGGCACTCTATTTGATCACTTCATTATTCACTTCTACACTCTCTAGAAAGTGGCGCACAAGTGAGGAAGGAGGAGTAGATGCTAGGAGGACTATCTCTTGTACTTGGGTTGTATCATTGCTCTTTCTATCTCTGAGGAAGTTGTGGGGTTTTTCACCTTTATGGTTTTCCCCAGTGAAACTCTGTGTGTCTATTGTCTTATGTGATTGCTTGTTGTGCTTGATATGATTGATATTTTTTACATGTTATTCTCTCAGTAAAGATCCTAGAGTATGTTGAATTAATGCTCAAAATCTAACACACCATGGTTTTAGAATGGCGTGAGCATGAACATGAAGTGGAAGATGTACAAGCAGCAAATGATACATTGTGTGTGGAGGCATTGAGAAACTATGGGTTGTTGAAGTTCTTTCAGGTCTAAGGCATGAGGGCCCAAGTCCCACTACTGGATCACATGCTCCGGAGTTGGGATGTAGTGCAGCAGTACTTCATGATCGGGGAGCATGTACTGACTATAGATGTTTATGACATCTATTTCTTGATAGGATTATCCTAGAGGGGGGATAATGTGTCTCTCACCGGATCATAAGGGAGTGACCGGACGGTAGATGACTTGATCGTCCAACACTGTGCCTCTAGTGGGGAAATTCCCATTAAAGAGGTGCGAGATCGTCCATTGTATACTCTTCACTATAGTGAGGATAGCAGGGATCCAAGTGGTTCATTTGGATACCAAGTCCCAGATGTTGTATGCGGAGGACTGTATGTCTCCAAATGTGTTTAACTAGGGTGAGGGACTCCTCACCAACCTCCGAGCTCAGCTGACCAAGTGTCGACGTGGTGAGCTCAAGCAGTTCGGCTATGGATCAATATTGATCTCCTTCTTGTTGGAGTGGGTTCCTCTCTTACGCCCGTAGGTGACTTTCGATGATAGGGATCCCAAGGATCCTCACATGGCCCGATGGACGGAGGTGATGGCTTGCCATGGTGGTAGGCGTTCGATCATTGGATATGGTTCCAGATTCTTCACCTGGCTAGAAGGTCATCTACTTATGATCGAGGACTATCCGTACAGTGGTTCAGACTTTAGGGAGGATCCAAACCTAGTGCTTCCTGAGGGAGCATAGTGGGGAGAGATCAGTAAGAAAAATGACCTTTGTACTTTTTCATTTTGTGTATTTATAATTTTTTTGGGTAGTGCTGATGAGTTAATAACATGTGTGTGCAGATGTGGGCCCTTCACGATCGGTGGGAGTTTCGCTTCTCGCGAGGAGAGGAGAGGCACCACCAGTAGCCCCAGACATGCATGATGCCATCGTGGAGATGGAGGACATCTATGAGAACCTTACCAGGTTGACATTTGACGTTCTAGATGAAGCAGTGCATGAGTTACTAATGCCCATGCAGAGGTACACATTTGGTGTGACCTTGTGGTTTAGTGAGCTACTCCGCAAGGTAGTGAGAGGAGTAGATTGTTTCCATGGTCAGCAGGCGAGAGCTGCGAGACCTAGGGGTGCACGGGCTAGGCGTTAGGCCTTATGTTATTATGTATGTACTGAGAGCTTGTGAGCCTCAGATTTTGTACTACTGAAAGGTATCAGGATTCAGATTTTGTATAGACTCACTGAAAGCCATCGTGCTTCATATTTTTGTATCAGCACTACTTTATCTTGATTATATATATATACAGAAATTTTGGCGGCTTTATACATTTTTGCTCCATATGAGATCTTATTTATGTGTTTGCTTATGTGACGAATTATTTACATGTTATGTCCACTTTTATAGTTCATGAATATGCTTATGTGTGTGCAATGTACCAATCTAAGATGAAGTTGGCCATGGAGTCAGCAATTGCATTCATGTCTCGTGGAATGTGCAGGTACTGAATGGATTCAAAGGACCTTTCCAGAAGATAAAATCGTCTGTAGAGACTGAGTAGGGTAGGGTCATGGATGGCATAAACCCGGTTAAGATGAGAGACCACCAACTAAGAATCCAAATGGATGACAACGTGGTCCATACCAAAATAAACATCATTGGTTAGGGTTCCAGTGATTGCCTAATATTACGCAGCATTGTTGGTTGCAAAACCTAGACACATTCCTCCTGAGTTGATAAGCTCGCCGGTTGGTGAATATAACACACAGGCTGCCGAGGCAAGGTTGTGGGTATGCCGGCTAGCGCCATCTACGCATCTGTAGCAAGTTTCCATCTGCACACGCAGACAGAACATGGTATCAGTAACGAAACAAGACCTAAGCATGCAAAAATCAAAGCATCACACCACACAAGACACATGCCATGTAAAGTATATACAAAGTACTTATGCATGAAAGACTCAGGCATAGTACCTCTTCAAGTAAATCCCATTGCGGGGTTCACCTAAATATATCCTATCGTAGTCTTCAAGTTTGTAGGCTCCCTTCTCTAAAACACGTTTCACTATAGAGGGTCCATGCCAGATGGACTCAAACTTTCCTGCCCCCATCTTATCATGTCTTTGCTCGTATGTGCGGACCAAATCACCCTTGCTATAGACGCGAGGTTCTACCAACTTGTCATACTGCACTTTGATGCGTTTCTTATGATCTTTGTTGGCAAGAATGACATCGCGGCAAGTCTCGTCGAGTTTAGCTAGGTACAGGAAGCATTTTTCTTCGACAGTAGTGTTAGGGAGAAGTTAAACTGTGAGTTTGAGGGACATAATCTCGCACTCTATTGGAAGGATGGCCTCCAATCCATAAACTAATTGGAAAGGGGTAAATCCAGTGGCGGTCTTAACGAAATTTCGATAAGCCCATAGTGTGGAGGAGAGCATATTATGCCAGTTAGACTTGTACGTACCCACCATGCGTTGGATCATGGTTTTCAAGACCTTGTTAATGGCCTCTACTTGTCCATTGGACTGTGGGTAGTATGGTGTTGAGTTTTCATGGTGAAAACCCAATCTAGTGCTCAATTGGTCAACCATATGGTTCATAAAGTGAGAACCATGGTCGGTAACTATAGCTTGAGGAACTTTGAACCACGCTATAACATGATTAAACATGAAGAGTGCGGCGGTTTTTCCTTTGTTCATGTATGTAGGCATAGCCTCGGCCAACTTTGTGAAGTAATCCATGGCTACTATGACGTAACCATGCCCCCCAACTGAGGTAGGCTTACAGAGCATGAAGTCAATGCCCCATTTAACGAAGGGGCCAACGACAATAACTGGGTGTAACAGGGTTGGGTGGGTGCGCTTCTTAGTTTGGAAGTGCTGGCATGGAGGACATTTTTTATGGCCTCGATACAATCTTTAAAGATAGATGGCCAATAATATCCTGCGCGAAGTATTTTCTGGGATGTAGCCATCCCAGAGAGGTGGCCGCGACACGCCCCAGTGTGACAGTCATTTAAGATGTTTTCAGCCTCTTCATGAGTGAGACAACGTCAAACAATAGAATCAATACCACGATGGTACAAAGTATCGTTGATGATTAGATAATACTTTGCATGGTGGCGTATTCGACGACGGTCGTCCAGCGAGAGTTGGGGGCTGAAACGTTGGGTTTGAAGATATAAAGTGATATCTCCATACCACGGATCAGACGTGTTGATGAGGAACAATGATTCGTCTGGAAGAGAATCATTGGGCTCAAAATCGACATCAACCCGGGGAAGATCAGAGATCAGCTTATCAAACACCAAAGACTTTTTAGACTTAGCTTTTTCGAATAGGAGATCAAATTCCTACAGTATCAAGATCCAGTGTGAATACTTGCCCCCAAGCACCTAACGCGTCAAAATGTGGTACATGGGGTTCGAATTGGCAATGATAGTGGTGGTGCGGAGCAAGATGTAATGTCGAAACTCTTGGACGGAAATGACTTCCGTGAGAGCGAGCTTCTCGACATGTGAATAATGGGTTTCAGAGTCGATGAGACCCTTACTGAGGTAGTAAATCACATGCTCCTGGGCATTGTTGTCTTCTTGTACCAAGACCATGGCGATCTTGGTGGTAGAAGCAGCAAGATAAAGGTTATAATCCTTGTAGTAATTAGGCGATCGGAGCACAGGGGCGTGTGTGATAGCATGTTTGAGACTATCAAAATATTGTTGTGCTGGGTCATCCCAAATGAATGGGATGTCTTTCTTAAGTAGTCTCATGTAACCATGTGTCTTTTGTGCAAAATCACAGACAAAATGCCTTAAATAAGTTGCCTTCCCTTGCAAACTTTGAAGTTCCATGATGTCAGTGGGAGGTGGGAGAGAAACGATGGCTGCCACCTTGAGGGGATTAATGCGTATCCCATCTTTCGAGACTATGAAATTGAGGAGGCATCCATACTCGATGCAGAAGATACACTTGTGAGGGTTCATGCGGATGTTATACTACCTGCATCTGAGGAATACCGCCGTCAGATGGTCAATGTGGTACTCGCGCTGCCGTGAATGGGTAGGTAGATTGTCCAAGTAAGATTCCACAAAGTCCTTCACATTGTGAAAGGCATACGACATGGCCTGCTGGAATGTGGAACCAACATTTTTAATACCAAAAGAGAGCTTGCGATAAGCAAACGTACCCCAAGGACAGATGAAAGCTATCTTGTGTTGATCATCCGGGTGTATCTCAATCAAGTTGTAGCCGAAAAATCCATCCATGAATAAGAAGATGATGCTTCCTGCACAGTTGTCGATTATCTGGTCGATAAAGGGAGTCGGGTAATTGTACTTAGGACAAGCTTTGTTGAGATCCCAATAATCGATGCAGACATGAATGGTACCCTACTTTTTACCTACAGGGATGACTTTTGAGACCCAAACTGTCAATGGGACAGGGTAAATAAAACCAGCTTTCAAGAGCTTTCCAATCTCTGCCTTGATTGCCGTAGTCTTTCGAGGGTGCACCGGTCGCAACTTTTGTCGGATTGGTTTAGGATCAGGATAGATTTGAATCATGTGTGAAACAATAGCGGTGTCTATCCCGGGCATCTCCTCATAAGTCCAAGCAAAGATGTCTCAAAATTTCTTGAACAAGGCCATGAATGTTGTAATTTATTCAGGGGAACACTTCTGGCCTAGATGAATGTGTTCCACTACACCAAGAGTAACCGATATGTCGACCAAAATGGTAGCCTCGATGTTTTGTGTTCCACTACACTTCAGAGTTTGTTTGACATGTGAGTATTGGGGACTGATAGCAAGGGTGGACATCCGGTGCAAAGATGGTCGTGATGTTATTCTCCACAGTGTCCAATGAAGGAAGGAAGGATGACCGATGATGGAGGTATTCCCATGGAGAGTCATCCGCACTCATGATTTCCATAATGGACTCGTCATATTGAAAAGTCTGGAGCAAAGGATCGAGTAGGGATGATGTTTGTTGTAGAGAACAGGAGGTGGAGGCCACAACTAAGTGGTCTTCCAGAGCTGGTTGGATATCCTCGTAAGTGAGTTCGGCGGGTGAAATAGGCATAGTGTCTCCAATCAGGTGTGTGATGGCTTCATCAGGTACAAGCCATTGATTAGTAGAGTTGGGGATAGTTGAAATCTGAGAGGAGATCATGTTCACTTTGACAACATGATTTGGGAGATCTAGGGTTGGAAAAATGCCCATAAGGGATGAGTCCTTGATGAGGCCAACCCCTACGCTATCATAAGGATGCGAAGATTGTCCAAGTAATGGAATGTTATTGCCTGGATGAGTAGCGGTGTTAGGTGTACAGAAATCCAATTGGTCGACAGTAACAATTCATCCTTGGTGGGGGAATTGTACTATGTGGAATACAGATGATGCGACTGCAGTCATGGCGTAAAACCAATTACGACCAAGCAGAATATTATAATCTAACGGGGGAAGCGACCACTTCCATGTTAATGTTTGCATTCTTTCCCCCCAACTCGACTGCTAAATCTTGTAACAACCCATGAGGTTGAAAGCCACTTCCGTCGAATGCTTTCAAGGTGGTAGGGGAGTGGTTCAACTCAGGAGAGCCAATGGCTATCCAACATGAAATTGACATGACTGAATTAGAGGCACCTTCATCCAAAACGGTACGATGGATTGTTTTCCCAGCAATGTTTGTGGCAACTTGAAATGCCAACTGATGGGAAAGCCTCGACTTAAATTATTCCATCCGGAACATGATGGTATTCGAAGAATCTGGATCAACCGCGTCGATGGTAGAAAGGATATTCTTGTGTTGGTTAGGAAATTTTTGCAAGACCTCAAGCGTCGACATAGCACAAGGATCTTGTGCCAGGTCCTCTACAATATTGTAGTTCTGAGCGGCACGAGCATTGGGATTGAAAACAACTTTTCGAATCGTGCTCTTGGGCAGACGCAACACTGACTCTAAAGAGGGCTTCTCAATGGTGGGAGAGGATTGCGGTACTGTGACATTGGGAATCGAAGTGAAATCCTTTTCAGTATTACTTCCAACGGGTTCCTTAGGCCGGATGGAGTCATATGAACGAGAACATGTGTTCAAGTTGTCGATCTCACTACGCATCATGAGAACATGTGCGGTGGAGGATGCTTCTCCTTGGGAAGGAGAGGTGTGTGCGATGAGTTGCTGGTTCTGATTGGGGAAGGGATCATTGAGAACTATGGTACTAGAGTTTCCCTTAAGAAACTTCTGAACTTCATCTCGGTGGGGACATTATTTTGACAAATGGTCTCCACTGCGCAGCAAACAAGGATACTTTAACTTCCTCTTCTGTTTGGTGTTTTCCTGAGTGGGTTTGGGATCCTATTGGTTAGAATATTTCTTAGGTTTCCCTTTTTTCTTCTTCTTACCACTAGATTTCTGAGATGAAGTTGATTGCACAGAATTCACCTCTTCGGTGGAAACAGGAGTGGTGGAGTTGGTAGTGCTGTTGCCAGCCTGTGGTGGTGAGAGAGAAGAATTTTGGGGGTTCGACGAGCCACTAGTTTGAATAGAAGGCTGGGAGGAAAGGGAACCAATGATGCCATCAGCTTGTGGTCCCTTGGGTGGTTTTACGAGATCGTATGTAGGGCGAGGTGCATCAGGAACAATTTCATACAATGTTCTGGATTGAGCATAGACCAAGTCTAATTAATGGGCATGGGAAATAGCCTGTTCCTCAGTGACGGCTCCTCCCATAGCTACGTCTTGAGCTACGACAGGTAAGAGTGACTTTGTGAACCAGTCAGCTAAGACTTGGTCTGGAATATGAGCCTTAATAAGACTTCGTCTTCACTGCCATTCATGAATATGATCATAAATATGAGTGGCAGTGTTCTGGCGAAGGGAGGTTAATAAGTCCGTACCAGTCTCATAGCGCTAGGTCAAAAATGACATAGCCAGATATTGGAAATCAGGAAAATAATTGGGTGGTAACTCAATGTACCACTTGGCAGCTGGGCCGGTGAGAGTCCGTTGAAACAACCTAAGGTGGATCAAGTCGTCCATCAAGGAGTTGGATGAACACCATAAGTGGTATTTCATCACATGGTTTTTAGGATCCTCACCAGGCTTTCCATCAAATTTGGGGATATCTGATGGTAACTTAACCAGAATGGGTGGGCAGTTATGCCCATGGAAAATGGGATCATTCATCAGACGAGATAGGTCGGGTAAGTCCAAAGTAGCCAAAAGTGGCAGTTGTTGGTTCAGCTGCGGGTATTGATAGTACTGATAAGGCGTGTATGGACCAGTAGGACCTTGAATCGACTAGTTGTAAGGTGTTCCCAGAGGAAATAGACCGCAAGGGGGTGTGCTTCCTAGACCGTAAGTAGGTCCGCTACTGTAAAAAGGTGGTCCATTACCATAATAAGGTGGCCCGTTACCATAAGGTGGGGGCTCCCCGCCACCACCGGGAGGGGGTGGGCCGCCTCCAAATGGTGGTGGTCCACCACTACCGTCAGGATAGGATGGACCTCCGCTGCCTCCATCAAGAGGATGTGTTGGTCCATCGCCACTTCCAGAATAGGGTGGGCCTCCTGTTAGAAAAATAGGATCGCAGAGCAATAAAAATAAACAGAAATGAAAATATAATCACACAAACACATTACAGAGAGACACCAATATATTGTGGTTCACCCAAGATGGGCTACGTCCACACTGAAATTTTCAGTCCTTATTATTATACCATCCAACAAAGTGAAGGGATACAACCTGTAGCACAGTCGCTGCACTTCCTCTTCACACTCTCTCACAGTCTCTCTTCACGATCTCAGAGATATTTACAATGCATAATACCTAATACATCAACCCTAGCCATATTACAATTTCTTTCTTTTATAAGGGAAATACAATGGGAAAATACCACGGGTTACCCAAAACCATGGGCCCATAAACTGTTGGCGAAAACAACCCCGAAACTTCCCAGGACCCCCTAGGGATCGTGCCGAGATCATAATCAAACCTGGGGTTCAAACACAGCTGAATCATCATCTATGAGACTGGAAGATCAGGCTCCACAAACAACACCTCCACTTCCTCCGCTGAGAGGAGGTGGTGGTCCACCGCCGCCGCTGGAAGGGTAAGGGTCACCCCCTCCACCTCCATTAGGATAGAATGGTCCTCCGCCACCACCACTAGGATGGGATGGTCCTCCACCACCACCACTAGGATGGGATGGGCCTCCACCACCACCACCAGGGGGGTTGTCCCTCCGCCTCCGCCTAAAGGGGGAGGGCCTCCACCTCCACCGCCAGGGGGTGTGGGCCATGATAGCCGGAATGAGGTGGTCCTCTTCCAGAAGGTAGAGGTCCACCTCCTCCATATTTGTGTGTGGGCCCGCTGCTTCCAATGGGAGGTGGGGGTGGAAAAAACAGGGGTGGTGGGACTTGAGGGACTATAGGTGGGGGCCATGTTGTAAAACATTTTGCTGCCCCCATAGAGTGTATGGATTTTCAGGGTAGGGTACCCCGTAGAGTGTGTTTCTGGGATAATCCTGTAGTGGAAGGTCCGGAAGGTAAGGAATTTCCAACGGAAGGACCGATGGGAACCCCTCCTCCAGTATTATGGTTAAGAGACGAGGGTTCCCCCCAGCAACAACTTGTTGACCACTAATAAAAGGTTGAACTAACACGGGTTATTGATTATCTACTGTAGTATTAACATTACCGGTAAGGAAGGTAGGGGGTAAAGAGTATCCTCCCCGCATGTTTTGGGGTGGGGGAGGAATGGGTAATGTAACCGTGGTAGTAACAAGTGTGTTGTACTGTTGTCCTTCAACAGGTTGGGTCGTTCGAGGTGTAGAACTGGTCTCCTGTCTGATGGGTGAATGTGCAGGAAGTGATGGTTGACCAGGTTCATAAGTGGTCATGTGTTGTGTGGATGATTCCGGTGAATCAGAAGATTAAAGATTACCTGGGAGTGGTTGATAAGTAGGTAACATCGGGTCTTCTACCCTTCATGAAAGACTTTGTCTTCAAATTTCATCACCCCTGATACGTAATCGATCCAAGCGATCACGAATGGGTCCGAAGATTTCTTCAAGAGTAGGCCAACTGGGTGGGGATGCAATGGCAAAATCAACCACTGGGTGGCCTAGAGATGATGTCCAATAAGCTACTGCTGTACCAAAAGCTGCTGCAGGGTCGTTCTGGGGTGGATTTAACCATTCCACTGATCCAGGCTCTCCCAGTAAAATGGAAGGTAGGTCTTCTGAAGTGCAATTTTGCGCCTCTTCACCATGTGGGGGGTTGGAGGTAGGTGAATCTAGAGGAAACATATGTGTTCCAATATTCAAAGTAGGCTTTTCGACTTCAGGTGACATGACCGTGGCTTGTGGGTCCATTCTTACCTTTGAAATTACCTCCTGGTTAAGGAGATATTCGGGTGGTAAGTTCTGAATCGTATGGGACCTTTTCCAAGGAAAGTCATCCAGAGTGACTGAAACAAATGTTTCTCCTAGGGAAAGCTAAACAAAAGAAAATCAATCCAAAAAAATCCTACACAAACGAAGGCCGCAAGTAAACTTATGTGATAGGAGTGGATTCAAAAGTCTGGAACCTCACATGATTGTTAAGGCTTCGCAAATCGCTAGATACCGCAGGGTCCAACAGTAAAACACGACAAGGAGGATTGGGACTGTACCCTTTCCTGAATACTCGATTACCTGGACAATACATGTGTAGTAATCTCCCCATGTGTTGTTCTCATTGTATTACTCTGCCAACATGGCCAAATGGTTAATTCAGTTGGTTTCAGGAATCCTAATGGTGTCTCCCGATATACTCAAGGTACATGGGAGCTCAAATCCATAGTGGTGTTGTCTAATGCACAATTGTATGGCATGAGACCTTCCTATATACTACCGAGTACGTGAAACACCTTTCTATATATGCCAAGTACGTGAAACACCTTTTGATATACGCCAAGTATGCGAAGTACTTGGTGGGTACATGAAAGAGCTTCGATATACCTAGTTGGTACGTGAAAGAGCTTTGATATATCGATAAGTAAGTGGAAGACTACAATACCCCTGAAATACAGTGCTGGCAAGTAATGACAGCTTCCACGTTTTACGACGTTGGAACACGTCTCTAACTTAACACACAAGTTACTAAAAATTTTACCCTAGTTCTACCTTTAATTTTATCTGGACGGTTAGGTGAATGCATGAGGTGAGTACATAAATGTAAACATAATGCAGGCCCTAACTACATGCAAAAGATATACTTTTCTTTTGCTAAACTCTATGTATGGGAGGGAGAAAATTTCTTTCCGAGTGATTTTACCAAAGCAACACAATGCAACACAATCCCAAAATCTACCAAATTTGATAAAAAAAATACTATTTTCGCTTTTTCCGTTTTTCCAAGCAAAACTCAAAAAATCAACAAGCATGACAAACAAATCCAAACATTTTCTTTTGTCTTTTCGAATCAAAAACTTTAAGAGATGAAAAGAGAGAAATTTCCTATCGAGAGCACTCTAACTTTTCAATTTCACTATAATGGGTTAAAAGCATAAAAAATCAAGAATGCATACAATCTCTCCAGAGATGGAATCACTTTTATAAAAAACCTTGATCTCACAAGAATTATTCAAGAAAATGAATGATTCATAATTCCCGAAAAGTACAAATGATTAATTCTTTCTCCCAAACTTTTCCAAAAGACTAATAAATGACCAATTCCAATGCATGAAGCAAATTCTACAATAATTTTCAAATGTGCTTGAAAATAGTAAAAATGATGCACCTTTAATTTTCCAATGGTATGCCAAGATTACAACTTGATAACAACAATATTTTTAAGCACAAAACCTGAAAAGAAAGTTGATTTGCAACACTCTAAACACTTAGGAAATTCTCGGAAAATGACACGCACTCATATGGACTGAAAACACTTCAAAACACTCAATCAAACAACCGAATGCAAACAAAGCTAAATGGAAAGTGCAAAAAAGAACTTAGGGATCATATCCAATGCAAAGATAAGATCAGGTGAGGAGAGGAGGGAAAACAAGGTTAAGTGGATGAAGGTGGGGAACCCAAAATGTCCACCACTACCAAACTCAAGCCTATTAAAATGGGACCCAATACAAAACCACACAAAAATCCAAACACTTTCAACACACAAATAAAAAAAGGTCTCTGGCTGGATCTTGCAGCACAGAGGGGTCTGCACACAAAGCCAAAAATCAAATATAAAATGGAGGGGGGATTCCCTTGTACCAATTTTAACAGATTGGCGTAGTCTATGTTCATACAAAGAGCGACCGTCGCAGGTCACCAGTGCGGGTATTGCGACGATGTCGCAGTACACTAGTGGGAAGGTTGCAACGACAGCCCAAAAGACAAGAAACAGAGAGAAAATCAACGCTCTGGTCCCACTACCCAGGTGCGATGGGCAAGATCCAAACTCTAGGATCAATAGATCTCCAAGAAATGAGCAATAAAATGGCTTAAATATTGTAAGTACAGACTCATAGGAGGACTACAGACTCTTCAAAGTGAATATTTGATGGTGAAAAAGACTTAGGAGGCATATTAGATGGCTTGCAAAAGAAATCAACTGAAAATGGCAATCAAATTGAAAACTAAATCAATGTATTCCCTAGTATGGTTGCTAGATTTGTTTGAGGGACAATCTACCAAGAGCGGTCTCGAGGCCTGATCTCCCTAGCTTAATGTAAGTCTAGAACAAATAGGACAGAATATAGAAAACTTTCTTAGATCTAATTAGAGATCGAGTAGATAGATGCTTTACCTTTCAGATCATTGATCCTTTCTCCTTGATGTTTGCTCCAAGCTTGATGGTCTTCAGATCTCAGCTGCAAAACCTGTCAAGACAACATAGCACGAAACAAGTAGTAAAATGCACCTAAACAATAATAGATCTAAGTAGTTAAGCATGCAAACTACACAAAACATCATCAATGCAACAATATTTGGTGGAAAGCATTTATATTACAGTATAAAAGGGAAAGTACATAGAAGGAAGTGATTACAACCAAGACTTGACGTAGCAATCCTTCTCCAACCAAGCCAATGCCAAAGCCTCCAAAGGGATGATGGATCTCTCAAGGGATGAGTAGAGATCTCTCCTAAGCCAATTTCACCCAGCATGTAGATACTATAGACTTCCTCCCTTTGGGATGGGAATGAGCTTCACTTATATAGGACTAAGAGGATAGGATAGGTTGATCTATGGTAGGAGAGAGATAGGGGATCACACCAAAGGGCTAGGGAACCGAATGCCAGCTCCCCTATAGGCTAGGGATAGGGATCCATATCACTCTCCTTCGAGAATGGGCTTGAAGATTCTCTTTTATCCAATTAACTGACATCGTCGCAAGCTGCATTAGGACAACCTGTGACGTCGCAGGTTGCACTAGGGTGAACTGCGAAAACCTAAAAAAATGGGTCAATTATGCCCTCCAGTCATGGGAAACTTCAGGGATGTTTACACTGAGTCTTAGGGTAGCAAGATTTAGGTGTAACAAAGAGACCAAGTCATAATGCAACAAATGATTGAAGCATTTTTCGGAGTACCCGAAGGAGTAGAATGACTCATGGAATTGGTATGACTCAACCACAAGCTAACTACCCAACTATTTGACTAGAATGTAGACAGGTTCCATGTTCAAAGGTTAC
The DNA here is from genome assembly GCA_027924585.1 of Larix kaempferi. Classification (NCBI taxonomy): domain Eukaryota; kingdom Viridiplantae; phylum Streptophyta; class Pinopsida; order Pinales; family Pinaceae; genus Larix; species Larix kaempferi. The sequence continues at coordinate 11,797,309 of BSBM01001036.1, forward strand.
TTTAAGCTGCCATTAATACAGACCCAAATAAATCTTCCGATTCCCTTAATTTCCCCATCATGATGGATGAGTGCCTCTTTTCTTTTTAATGAGCTGGAAGAGGGTAACAAATGCTCGATGTAGCTCATCATATGATGAGTCCAATATCACATGTTTTACGAACCTGAGAAAGGAGGGGTTCAGTCCCAACAAGGGTCCTTCCATGTATAATTTTATAAGTTCAAAGAAGGTAAAATCAGTGGCGTTTCACATTTAGAGAGTCTGAAACGGTCAAAAGAAGACTCCTAATGGTCCTTTTTCATAAAAGTTAGTCTCCTCACTCGAAAAAAGATAAAACAACGTGAGAGAGAACTATTCTAATCATGATTGACTAGAGTATTCATTTTTTTTAACTAGTCTAAATGGTCCAAAAAAGGGATAAACTATCACTGCATAGACATCCTTTCAAATCCTTTTACGAGCATGAAATAAACAAGTTCACTCAACAATCTTTTCATATTTAGGGAGTCTGAAAAGGGATTAAAAGGAGGCTCCAAAAAGTTCCCTTTTCGTATAGCTAGTCTCTCGAGGTCGAAAAGGGTATAAACTATCGCTCGAAAGACAAATTTTCCATGGTTGGTAACTGAGTATGACAAAGGTAAAAAGTACACTCGACACAATTCCTTTTCTGTAAATAGTCTAGCGAGGACAGATAAAGAGATAAACCTATACTCGATAATGATGACGGTGCAATTCGATATATCCTCTCATTCACACAAAAATCTGTGTTCAGTTGAGGAAGATCCTTGGGTACCCATTGTTTCACTATATGTCTATACCTCAAGGGCACCTCGATGTCTCTGTTGATGTATATGTAACTTCGGAATGTATTTCATCTGTATATTTTATATATATTTATTGTACCCTTATAAGAGATGTGTTATTCCTCTATAAGGAAGTGTCGTCATGTGGATTGACAAGTGTCGCAAGTGTGTGTACTTGCCGATGGGTTATTAGACCACCTTATGGGGTCGGCCCTGATTAATATATAATATAATGTGGGTGTATCAAAGTAGACAAGTCGGCCCCAGTAGGTCACTGGGAAAAAAGGTGAGTATAAATAGAGATAGGAGATCTATATTTTACTCACTCGGAAAAGTAACTATCTCTCTCTCTGAAAAGTGGCGCACTAGTGAGGAGGAGGAGGATCATCTGCTAGGAGACTATCTCAGTGTTATTTGGTTGTATTTTGGTTGAGCCATTGCTCTCTCTATCTCTGAGGAAGTTGTGGGATTTTTCACCTTAGGGTTTTCCCCATGGAAACTCTGTGTCTCTTGTCTCTATGCTTTTGATTCTTGTGATGCTTGTGATGCCTGTCATATTATGATTGTCATGCATTGATATACTGTAGATGTTATTCTCTCAGCAAAGATCCTATAGTATTGTGATTTAATACTAAAAATTTAACATGGTATCAGAGCTTAACTGAGAAGAAGACATTTTGCAGTAACGGAAGCTTGTATTCCTTGTTTATTGGGTTTCTCTCCACATATTTTTGAAATTCAGTATAGTAGATTGGATCTACTCATCAAGGCGCATCTATCTATCCAATCAGAATTCAGTTCCGAGCATTTTCAGATTTGGCCCTAAAACTTAGGGTTTCCACAAAAATAGGAATTTCTGGAAACTGAAGGCACAACTGGAAGCTCCTTGCAAAAATCGAAGGTTTGAGCTTTGGATCGAGATTTTTGGTTGGGTAGATCTCCGGGAAACTCAAACCCTAATTCAGGGCTCTCCCTAGTGAACCCGGGAGGACAAAAAGGCAATTTTGAAGGGCAAGACCTTGCTAATCTCAAATTCTGAATGTACTAGGATGATCAGCTCTCCAAGGCGCATCTTTCTATCCTTTCGGAATTTTGAAATTCACATTTTGAATTTTTAGGGTTTCTCTGACAAACCCTAATCCGGGACCAGATCTAGTTTTCAGCACTTCAAGTGGTAAGTCCTAAATCTTTTCTATTTCCATTTGAATTACTCTTAAAGATGTCTCTCCACACTAAGCTTGAGGATAAGCTTGAAGGGGCTGATAACTTCCGAGCCTGGAAGTATAGGATTGGGTTAATCCTGGAAGAGAATGAGTTGGACTCATATGTGAAAGAAGACATCCCTATCCCAAAGGATGAAGAAGCCAAGGCATTGCACAAGAAGAACTTGGTCAAGGAAAAGAGAATCATTGCTGATTCTATCAAAGACCATCTCATTCCTCATGTGTCTTCTCTTAAGACACCCAAAGAGATGTTTGAATCTTTGACCAAGCTATTTGAAGGAAAGAACATAAATCGGAAGATGACCCTGCGGAACCAATTGAAAGCAGTGAAGTTTCAGAATGGAGAAACCATTCAATCTTACTTTTCAAGGGTCTCCCAGATCAAGGAACAATTAGAAGCAGTAGATGAAATGGTGGAGAATGGTGAAGTGGTGATGACCACTCTAAATGGCCTACCCAGGTCATGGGATTCCTTTATTCAAGGAATTTGTGCAAGGAAGAAGTTGATCTCATTCAGTAGACTTCGGGAAGAATGCTCTCAAGAAGAAGCTAGAATTATAGCTCGTGAAGAAAAGATGGGAGGTGAAGATCAAGCCCTTGCAACTCACACCAAAAGAAGCAAAGCCAAGAAGGATCACTCTTGCCACAATAGATCCTATAAAAAGAACAAGAAAGACCTAAGATTCTTCACATGCAATGAGAAGGGTCACTTTGCTTCAGATTGTCCCAAGAACAAAAGGGATAATAACAACAACTCCAGTAAGAAGAAGAAGGGCAACAAAAGAAGGTTTCATGCTCATGCTGCCGAAGATGATGAACCTCCAAAGAAGAAGGCTAGGGCAGAAAGTGATAGTGATGATGACTCATCAAGTGAAGAAGAGTATGTTCTGATCTCTGCTCTCACAGGTACTATTTCTCATGGTTGTAATGATTGGTTGATTGATAGTGGGGCCTCCAAACACATGACTGGGTTCAAGGAATCTTTTGTGAACCTTTCTGAACATGAATCACCCCATAAGGTGAAACTTGGGGATGATTATCAATATCCAATCAAAGGAAGTGGTGAAGCCTCTTACAACCTAGATTCTGGAAAATCATTGAAGATGAAAGAAGTACTGTATGTACCTGGACTCAAGAAGAACTTACTCTCCATCTCTGCATTGGATGCAAAAGGTATGAGGGTTGCATTTGTGGATGGCCAAGTCCTAATGTGGCCAAAGGGAAAGAACATAGATGATGCAGTAGTGATTGGAGAGCAAGAGGGAGGCTTGTATAAATTGAAGGGACAACCTGAACATGCCATGGTACATGAATCCATGGAGCCAAGTGAACTTTGGAATAGAAGACTTGCTCATATGCACTATAGGGCACTTCCAATTGCAAGCAAGGCAGTAGAGGGTCTTCCTGAAATCAAGACCAAACATGAAGGTGTTTGCAAAGGATGTGCAAAAGGAAAGAACACTAAGAAGGCTTTCCCAAGCAGTGAAAGCAAGGCAAAAGACATTCTGGAAATCATCCACTCAGATGTATGTGGCCCCATGTCATCCAGTTCCCTAAGTGGGTATGTTTACTATGTATCATTTATTGATGACTTCTCCAGGAAGACTTGGGTATACTTCTTGAAAGGCAAAGATGAGGTGCTTGACAAATTCAAGGAATTCAAAAACTTGATGGAGAATCAAACTAACAAGAAGATCAAAACTTTCAGATCCGACAATGGTGGAGAATTCACCTCAAATGACTTCAAGAAACTTTGCAGTGATTCAGGGATTAAGAGGGAGTTGACTGCTCCTTATAATCCTCAACAGAATGGAGTTGCAGAAAGGAAGAACAGAACTATCATGGAAGCAGCAAGGGCAATGTTGCATGATCAAGATCTTCCTATGCATCTATGGGCAGAAGTAGCCAGAACAGCTGTATACGTGCAGAACAGAACACCCCACAAGATATTGGACAACAAGACACCAGAAGAGGTATTTTCTGGTAAGAGACCTGAAGTCAGCCATCTCAAAATATTTGGTTGTCCAGTATATACTCATATCCCAAAAGAGAAGAGGACTAAACTAGATCCTTCAGGAAAGAAGGGCATTTTTGTGGGTTATAGTGAAAGCTCGAAGGCTTACAGAATATACTTTCCAGGATTCAAGAAGATCGATGTCAGCAGGGATGTAACATTTGATGAAAACTCAGCATTCATCAAATCAAGGAAGGACCTACCGAAGTTTATGAAGAACCTAAGGAAACAAGATTTCAAGACACTACCATGACTGAAGCAGTTCCAGAAGTTGTTCGTGAGTTTGAAGATCCACAAGAACCTGTAGATCCACCCCGTGAGGATAACTCTCATAAGAGGAAACCTGTATGGGCTAGAGAGCTCATTCATGATGCAGAAAGATTTGGCATTCCAGAAGAAGAACACAGAGCAAAGAAGAGAACCATATCACACACCAGTTATGAAGAGGCAGCAGAAAAGAAAGAATGGAAGGATGCTATGGTTGAGGAATACCAATCAATAATGAAGGATGATGTTTGGGATGTTGTCCCAAGACCTAAAGAGAAGTCTGTTGTGACTTCCAAGTGGATCTACAAAATCAAGCATGCTGCAGATGGCAGTGTGGAAAAATACAAAGCAAGATTTGTAGCTCGTGGTTTCTCTCAAAAAGAAGGAATAGATTATGAAGAAACCTTTGCACCTGTAGCCAGGTATACTTCCATCAGAACAGTGCTTGCCCTGGCTGCAGCAATGAAATGGAAAATACACCAGATGGATGTCAAGACTACTTTCCTAAATGGTGTAGTAGAAGAGGAAGTATATGTGGAATAGCCACTTGGTTTTGAAATACATGACAGGGAATCATATGTATGCAGATTGAAGAAAGCCTTATATGGCTTGAAGCAAGCTCCCAGAACCTGGTATGGTAGGATGGACAGTTTCCTATCTAGTTTGGGCTTTACCAAGAGTAAAGCGGATTCCAACCTTTACTACAAGGTTGAGGAAGGGAATCCTGTGATTGTACTACTGTATGTGGATGACCTATTTGTGACAGGAGATGACAGACTGATTGCAGATACTAAAAGGAAGCTTGCAGCTGAATTCGACATGAAAGATTTGGGAATGATGCATTATTTCCTAGGTATGGAGGTGTGGCAGAGTGTAGGTGGGATCTTCCTTGGTCAAGGGAAGTACACAGTAGATATCCTGAAGAGATTTGGGATGATGGATTGCAAGTCCATGGCCACACCTATGGCATCGAATCTGAAGCTTCTATGTGATGCTTCATCTGAGCCGGTTGATATCACTATGTATCGTCAGATGATTGGGTCCTTGATGTACCTGACGAACACGAGACCAGACATTTGCTTTGCTGTGAACACATTGAGCCAGTTCTTGACGGATCCGAGGAGTGTTCACCTGGTTGCTGTAAAGCATGTTCTGAGGTACCTGAAGGGTACAGTGGATTATGGGCTCAAGTATGAAGCAAATCAAAAGTTTAACCTACAAGGTTATGTTGATTCAGATTGGGCTGGCAGTGCTGCAGATAGGAAGAGCACATCTGGGTGCTGCTTCAGTATGGGATCAATTGTGATCTCTTGGTTTAGCAGGAAGCAGTCCTGCATAGCACTGAGTACAGCTGAGGCAGAATATGTTGCAGCCTGCTCAGCTAGTTGCGAGGCAGTATGGCTACGGAAGCTGTTGTCTGAGTTATTTGATCTCCCGTTGGAGGCTACTGGTATCTTCTGTGATAACCAGAGTTGTGTGAAGCTGTCCGAGAACCCAGTGTTTCATGACAGGTCGAAACACATAGAGATCAAATATCACTATATTAGGGATATGGTGCAGAGAGGAGCTATGAAGCTCCTGTATGTTGCGACAGACGAGCAGATTGCATATGTGCTGACGAAGCCACTAGCCAGAGTGAAGTTCGAGTACTTCAGAGAGAGGCTTGGCGTTCTTCAGATCGAGGACACTTCGAGGAAGAAGTGATGAACACATTTGCTGAAGCCATTCCAAGCATGTTGGAAGGAGGATCCTTCACATGGTTGTGGATGTAAGCACTGGATGATGAGCATCAGGATGATGTTCTGGTTTCTGCTTGATATGATCAGTTGGATCATTTTTATGTATGTATGTACGCATCATGTTGGATGCTGGATATGATCAGTTGGATCATTTTTATGTATGTCTGTACGCATCATGTTGGATGCTGGATATGATCAGTTGGATCATTTATGTATGTATGCATCATGTTGGATGCTGGATATGATCAGTTGGATCATGTGTACGTATTTTGTATATGCATCATGTTGGATGCTTGGACCATGTATCTGTATATGTATCAGGTGGATACATTGTATGATCAGGTGGATCATGTATGGTGATATGTATCATGTATTTGTATTTGTATCAGGTGGATACATTGATGATCAGGAGGATCATGTATGATGATATGTATCAGGTAGATACTTGGTATGCATCAGGTAGATGCATTGATGATCAGGAGGATCATGTATGATGATATGTATCAGGTAGATACTTGGTATGCATCAGGTAGATGCATTGATGATCAGGTGGATCATGCAGCAGGATGTTGCAGTGATGATCAGGATGATCATAGATGACGAGCTTCAGGATGTTGCTCCAGATGACATGCAGCAGGATGTTGCAGTGATGATCAGGATGATCATAGATGACGAGCTTCAGGATGTTGCTCCAGATGACATGCAGCAGGATGTTGCAGTGATGATCAGGATGATCATAGATGACGAGCTTCAGGATGTTGCTCCAGATGACATGCAGCAGGATGTTGCAGTGATGATCAGGATGATCATAGATGACGAGCTTCAGGATGTTGCTCCAGATGACATGCAGCAGGACGTTGCAGTGATGATGATTAGGATGATCATGGATACATCAGGATGATGTATGGTGAGTATCAGGTTGATACTCTGTGGCCGTGGATCAATTTGTGCAGATGAGCATGTAATCCGGTGCCCTGGGAGATTTGCAGATGGTCTTTCGAGGTTTTGCCTATGGCATGTAATTCGGTGCCCTGGGACATCTGGCAAATGCTCTTTCGAGGTTTTGCTGTGGGAGGACATGTAATTCGGTGCCCTGGGAGATCTGCAGATAGTCTTTCGAGGTTTTGCCTATGGCATGTAATTCGGTTCCCTGGGATATCTGGCAGATGCTCTTTCGAGGTTTTGTCCTATGGCATGTAATTCGTTTCCCTAGGAGATCCGATAGGTTGGGTTGTGTGCCCGTAATCAGTCCTGGGATGCTCTTGCGAGGTTTTTTCATGACCACATGTAATTCGTTGCCCTGGGAGATCCTATAGGTAGAGCTGTGTGCTCGTAACAGCCTGGGATGCTCTTGCGAGGTTTTGTGGTGAGGTCACATGTAATTCGGTGCCCTGGGAGATCCTATAGGTAGAGCTGTGTGCTCGTAACAGCCTGGGATGCTCTTTCGAGGTTTTGTGACGCACGTAATAAGTCCTGAGGATTCCACAGTATGGCCAGTGATGATGAAGACCTGCAGGTGGTGGGCCTACATCCAGTATGAAAAAGGACTGGCTCTGTAGAACTTCCTATGACGAGTAGAGTCATAGATTGGTTGAGATAGTAGTAGCAGTGACGATGAAGATGACGATGCATCGATGACGATGATCTAGAGAAGAAGACTTGTCTAGTAGATCTGTGTCGAGAAATACCTTCCTAGTTAAGAGGGAGTGTTGATGTATATGTAACTTCGGAATGTATTTCATCTGTATATTTTATATATATTTATTGTACCCTTATAAGAGATGTGTTATTCCTCTATAAGGAAGTGTCGTCATGTGGATTGACAAGTGTCGCAAGTGTGTGTACTTTCCGATGGGTTATTAGACCACCTTATGGGGTCGGCCTTGATTAATATATAATATAATGTGGGTGTATCAAAGTAGACAAGTCGGCCCCAGTAGGTCACTGGGCAAAAAGGTGAGTATAAATAGAGATAGGAGATCTCTATTTTACTCACTCGAAAAAGTAACTATCTCTCTCTCTGAAAAGTGGCGCACTAGTGAGGAGGAGGAGGATCATCTGCTAGGAGACTATCTCAGTGTTATTTGGTTGTATTTTGGTTGAGCCATTGCTCTCTCTATCTCTGAGGAAGTTGTGGGGTTTTTCACCTTAGGGTTTTCCCCATGGAAACTCTGTGTCTCTTGTCTCTATGCTTTTGATTCTTGTGATGCTTGTGATGCTTGTCATATTATGATTGTCATGCATTGATATACTGTAGATGTTATTCTCTCAGCAAAGATCCTATAGTATTGTGATTTAATACTAAAAATTTAACAGTCTCCTATTGTCTCATCATCATAGGAACATGACCCCCCTTCAACGAGAAACAATTCCATGCATTTATGGAATTTTCTTCTGATCTTTTGACATCTAGTTGATAAAACTCTTGTAGACCTACTGGATGTCTCACTTTCCTCTAGCCTTCCTAAAATCCCCTCACTCGAGGAAGACAGATCTAACAAATATCTGTTTGGTTCTCCCTGCACCATCGGAAAAAAAATAGATAGGACCTCAAGGCACAGCACCTCTTAAAAGGTGACGTGTAGTGCCTTTTATAAGGTGACTTCCACCGCATTCCCTTTCTCAAAATGTAGGAATTCAAGTGATGAGGAAGAGGATCACTTTATCTTTCTTAGGAGTAGAAATTCATGCAATTATGACCTGTATTTTATTTCTCCTTTGGGTCTCGAGTCCCATATCACACCATTCCACTAACTTTGTCGTCATGCCCCTAAAGTCTCTCTCATACCATCAGTTTGGGTTCATCACCTCGGTCATTGAATTACACTCACATTTAGTAAGATATTTATATTTAGGAATAATCATATAAAATAAAAACAATTAACCATTATGGAAAACTTCTAAAATTTTTCATGACTTTCAAAACTAAGATCTTTGAGGTGGTTAATAAGTGTTCACAAATATTCAAAAATAATATTTTATATAATGTTGTGAAACTTGTAAAGTAGTAGGAAAAGTTCAATAAAATTTTGCATATATACAAGGTAGGGGAATATGTGAACGACAATGTTGAATAGCTTTGATCCACTAATGGCATTCAATTGTAATAGATCTTCCAATATACTTGTCAGCAAAATGGTGTGCCAAAGAAAAAGAACAAATCATTGAAGGAAATGACACTTTGAAGTCTAAATTGCATAATTGCATGTTACAATATAAATTGAACACTTTTAGGTTCTGGTCAAAAGGAATCAATTATTCCTACTATATCCAAAACACTGTTTCTCATAAAGTGTTCAAGGGAGTCAATTCATCAGAAACCAAGCTCCATCAAGAACTTTAAAGTGTTTGGTTCTCTAACATGGTTCCACATTCCTAGAGAGAAATGCAAAGCCATAGAACCAAAAATTCAACTTGGAATATGCCTGGGATATCCAGATGGCCTGAAGGTTTAGAATCTTCTCAACACTACCACTAATCAACTTTTAATTGGGAGGATTGTTCATTTTGAGTAAAGTTGTTAAAGGAATACTCATGATGCCTCTACTTTGTTGCAAGTCATTTCTTTTCAAAAAATACTGATCACAACACTCTTAAAGATCTGTTTGGGATGAATGTTGATAATGAGGATGCAATATCCTCTTCCATAAGTGCTAAAATTAATGATGTGTTTTATTTGTAGATCCAAGAAAGGTTATAAAACATCCCATTACAACACGAAGTTGGGCACAACATAGTCTCTAGGTAGCTATCAACTTGGATGGAAATCTAACAAACATAAGAAGGACATGTTATCATTTTTAGGGTGCTCCATATGTTCTAACAACTATGGACCCAATGCTACCACTCCAATATTACATTGCCACTTCCTAAGATCCGTGCACTTTCAATGAGGATATTATAATTTCTAATTGGGACACTGCATAAATTATAATTTCTAATTTATGCAAGAGGAGTATGGTTCATTTATAAGGAACAACACATGAAAGTTGGTTCCCCTACCTCTACGTATAAATTTTTTTCAGTGAAAGTATATTTTCTAGACAATTTTTTTTTGTGAACAAGAACAAAGCTCAACTTGTGGCAAATATATTCTCATATGTACCTTGAGAAACTTTGAGAAAATTTGACACTATCCAAGACATTTTCATCAACTTAAAATCTTCAAGGCTATAATTAAAACTGTGTGGGATTGAAAAAGATGACAAGCACTTGGTTTTCTTGATTCTTTCCGAACTGGACTACTTCTAAACCAAAATTTACCTCTACATTTCTTGTATTGGGGACCGATTTCAACATTTGGGCGTTTTGATTTTGGGTAGTAGTTAAACCCTTGCGTTTCGACATTTAGTTTGGCTTAACATTTCAAATTGATACCCTGGTTTAGTGTTGAATATCAGTCGCGTGTTTAAATTTATTTCTTGATATCATATTTCTTAAACCCTCACAATGAGTTTAAACCCTGGCCTCTGCTATTTTCATCGGTGTTTTGATACATCACGATCACAATTGGTTTTGGACTTGTTACTGGACTTTAATACTAATAAAAAAATTGATCTAAAATTTAAATCTTCTTGAAGTAAATAATAAAAACAGAGCCCCCCATCCTCTCAACCAACACTCATAGCCCATGGACAAGAATCAAATGGAAAATTTAGAGGGCATTGATTTTAGAGGGCAGATCCTATTGCAGTAAAAAACCCTAAACCAGGTTGGAGGGGTTTGATTTTCTCACCGATTTAGGGGGAATTTTCTCCTCTGATTGGCAAATGTGGCCTCCTCTATCACCTCCGGATTGCAACCTCTATGATCTCATTGAACGAGAGTGAGTCGTCCTGAGGACTGAGACTATCTTATCTTAACACCTATTGCACCAGGAATAATGGAAAGTGCACCAGAAGGAGGCTAATACACCTCGATTAACTGACTGGCAGGTTCGAATCTCGACACCGGAATCACTCTTTCACTATCTGCGCACATGGTTGAGGAATAGGTTTCTCTCTCTGTCTTCGTGCGCGTGGGAAGCTGTAATTAGATGAGGTAAGTTTTTTGTTTAGAGTTTCATATATATATATATATATATATATAACCATAAATAAATAAAAAATAACATATTAAAAAAAATAATACATAAAACATTTTGTGTGTGTGTGTATATATATATATATATATATATATACGAGTTTTCTAAAACTTCAAACAATTCTTCTAAGGAAAATTCACCCATCAAACAAGAAATTCATCCTCAAATATGCCAGTTCAACCCAACAAGATGATTAATAGACCAACAATTGATCAAATTGTTTCTCATGATATCAATTGATACTGTGAGGCCCAAGAACTGATGACAAATTCATTGAGGCACTAAATTCATATCATCATGGAATAAATTGGCTCAATTATAAAACTATATTGTCTTCTTAGGCTAAGATAGAATCCTGAAAAGCATTGTATGGACAAAATGGCTGAGATGGAAGCTCAGCAAGCATCATACAACCATCTTGTTGCATCCTACAATCATATGGCCACTTGTAGAAGAAAATAATGGTCACATAACTAGTATCATCGCTAGGAAAGTGAAATTATGATCATCGGGGTGTAATTGAGTCATTTTTGGCAGCATTAATCCTTCAATTTGTAGAAATTGATTCCATTCTTAAACAAATGGTCAATGTGAGGAGGTGAGGAGAGTGTAACGTCTCCTCTTGTGGACCCAATTCGAGGAAGGGAACATGATACCAAAATCTGGGCTTTTACATAAACTCATCCCATTCATTACATTCATACAAATAAAATCAAAAGTGTGCAGATGCAAACTAAGCAAATATGCACAGTGGAATTAAACATCATCCACACACATTTCATACTCATCCAGCATATCAAAATAATCATCAAATTAATCATTGTAGAAGTAAATACACATAGAGAATACTTATCTTCATTGTGCAATTGTCCCAAGGAACTAGCTATGTCGCTGCAACGTTCCATGCAACCATAGGCCAGTTGTGTTCATCAATCTCTCAACACAACTTCCACCCTTGAGATGGGCATGATACAAGGAAAAGGGGACATTCAAGCTCATGCACAACCAAAGCAATAGATACCATAACCCACACCCCAATATACTCTTTTCTCACAAAGAAAGCACAATCATTAGGCATGGATGCGCATTTTTAACAAATGGGATTTACAAACAAGATGGCCATGGGTTTTCCCCAAATCATTTCCATCCAAAAAAGGATTGTGGGATGGGGAAAAACAATCACAGGGAGGAAAATGATTTCTCCCCCAACTATCTAAGCATTAGCAGCCAAAACTGTCTCTATGGAACCCCAGCTCGATTTCCCTCCTTTTCCACTGGTATATAACGCAAAAACACCCTTCTCCCAGTTGAGAATGAAGGAAAACACAGAATTTTTGATGGAGAAAAACACCCAGCCAGCTCCCAACTTGTGAGAGAGCCAAACTAGTTGATGGGCAATCACTTGGGGAGAAATTCATGGCTCTTTTCTTTCCCAAGAAGCAAAACATGATTTTCTATGCAGGGTGGCTTGCCCATACTCGAATTTGGACAGCCATACCTCCCATTCCCCAAGGAATTAAGTACCTAAACCAACTCTCGGGATAAATGAATGATTGGGTACAAAAGTCAACATGGGTAGTTGAGGGTTTGATGGGTTCTCTCATTGACACTTGGATTGACTTGATTGGCTTAAGGGTTTGAATGTTTTCCGCCCAATTCCTTGTAAAATCATGCCCCCGTCTCTTGTTGCATTGCATAGCTAGTTGTGGGTATTTTATTAAAATGTATATTTACATTATATTTGAAATTCCAATGTGCCTGGCTAGCGCGTAAAACATATGCATCACTAAGTCGATGGTGGGGCCTTTGCCTTGATCTCCTCACCATGATTTTATAATAATATTACATCATTTACATTTTAATGCAATGGGTTCAAAATAGGGACATTACAGAGAGGGAAATTGGTTCACATATCTCTAGTTCTTATATCTTTTGTTCCCACATTGCAAAAGTCTTCTCATTGACTCTCACCCAACTCAAAGCAATCCTATATAGACACACATACACATTATTAAAATTTGTAACACAATAAGAATGCTTGTTTTGTATTATTAAGCAATTTTTTTTTTTATAGGAAAAGCTAAAGTTTTTCATTTTAAAATGTGTAACATAATAAGAATGATTGATGTTGTATTATTAGGCAAAGATGGTCTAATAAATTTATTAGGAATTGAGGAATTGCTATATATAATACAAATTTTATTTGATTAATATGTTAAAGTTAAATATATCTAAATTATAATTTAATTCTTTAATTAATATGTTAAAGTTAAAAAATTCTAAATTATAATTTAATCTTCTAAGTTTTGTTTACTTTTATACAATAAACTATTTAAATGGGAAATTTTCAAGAATGGAAACTTAGAGGATGAATTAAAACTCCCAAGATTTCATTAACAATGAGTCTTAGTGTTGTTAAGGATTATACCCTATAGCAGGGGAAAGGATGCTATCAATGTACATGGGGTGACAGATAGATATATTATATATTGCATTAATTACTATGAATTAAATGAGATTAGGATTCGGAAATCAGTACCTTTTTTCTGGCGGCTGGTCCTAGCTTTCGCCCAATCTCCACAGTAATATACCTACAAAATAAATCAACCTTCCTCAGTGTATCTTGACTGTAAATATATAATGAAATTGAAAGCAATCTAACATTAATTACAATCATATATTCAATAGAAAATACATTCCATTGGGACAAGAAGGGTATCTCAATCTTTATTGTCAAAGAAATGTAGCCAAATACAGTTATACCTGATCTGTCCAAACAATTATGCAACTGAGTTTTGGGATTTCGCTCCTCTCAATGACTTAAAAATTCTTTCAGCGTAATAGTAGCTTCTTCTTCATTGGCCCCTTCCTCATGGATTCCCCTTATATTTATGGCACAAGGTTGGAAGTTGGATTCGTGAGACAATAGAATTTGGAGGTTGGGGGAGTTACAATACCAACCTCAACCAATCCCAATTCGTAATCTTAATATATTTTTCCATTTCATCTTAACATGTGCGCAGGTATCATACTAGTAAACCAGTGCACAGTATGCAACTAGTGTTCTTGACAACTAGCTCACACAACTTTTGAGGTAAGTGCGCAAGTTGTCTTCATTGGAACCTACGTTTGGTGCGCTAGATGCCAGTGGCAAGAGTAGCGCACTTATAATGAAAAACTGCAGAAAAAATATAATTTTCAACTGAAGAGGTGTGATCTTAGCAGTAAATCATCCAAGGTCAATCCAGCTCTTCCATCCATAGTGTCCTTTTGTGTGATCAACAGAGCAATGTGATCACGGACGGAGAAGTGCAGATTTGACCTATAATAGATGCCCCCTAATGTGTGAGGTCATAGGGAAACGATGGCAAAAATACATTATAATTCCAAGTTAGAGGAGGAGAAAGAAACCACAGTACAAGGTCACAAAAGTACCTGAAAACAATGATCAAGGTCAGCGAGCAATTACAATCTTGACATCATATATATGTTCGGTATGATACAACATGATCTCCAATACATAGTTGGGATATGCATATATAGCATGGCCACTGAAATACAAGCGTGGATCCATGTCAAAGATTAGAGATCATAGCCATAACAACAAGCTGGATTTGTCTCATGAAGAGCCAAAAATGAGTGTGGCTCAGTCTTGCGCAGCTTGGGTGATAACATAAAATATGATGATGCTGTCAGAGTCCCAAGGTCTTCATCCAAAACATCCCAAGGTACGAAGCCTATCCATGTGAATAAATGAGCTGAATTCGAACATGGGGGGTACCGTTTGATTACCGATCATTGATGTATATCGTTAACAAACATGAGGGATTCCATCGATAATGATAATGGGGCCCAAGGTACCTAGTACGTTCCAACAAGTGTGAATAAGTGGACTTGAAGTTGAACACCGGAGGAACCCGTTGAATAAGAGACATTAATGTATTCCCATTATTCAATAGCAAGGGAAACTACCACTGGTGACTGCAATCCCCAAGGTACTAACCGAAACTCTAAACTTCATTCCCAGAGCATAATGAGTTGAAGTCAATGGGAAGAAGTCCGCTGGAAGGGAGGCCTTAATGCATCCTCCATCATCCAACATGAGGAACACTCAAATATTTGAGTTGATTTGGAGTAGGACTAATACAAGATGAAACAAACAGACACCAGGATGGCCAACACATGAATTCAAGGTAACTGCAGAATGGCCGAGATAGGTTGTATCCTTGAATAGTGAGCACGACACAAAGTGACTTAGGAAGCCTTTAACATGAGGTGGATATGATATAAACCTGCAATGTAGAAGAAATTAGCAAATTTTCCATATGATTGGAAGAATAACCAATCGTAGGAGTAAACACTCGAAGATCAAGTTCACCCAAAGGTCAAAAACTGAAACCAAACTCAATGATGGACTCAAATAGGTGTTGTGTTCAAGGACATGACTAACTAGATGCCTTTGAAACTGAAAAGATGTCTGATACCCTTCTCTTCCCTTATTCTTTTTACCAAAGAATATCCTTCTTGTTGGTTTTAATGAGTCCAAGAAAGCAAACTCAATAGTCTTTCTTCATTTTTGAAGCAAGCTCGAAGAAAGAGGGAGAATACTGCTTGACATAAACCCAACCATGTATAAATTTTAATGAGCCCATGGGAAGAAGACTCAGGACCTTCTTCATTTTTTATAGAGTTTGAAGAAGATATAGACGAATACTCTATAACACTAATCCATGGATTTTAATATCGATCCTGGATCGGTTTATGCTCGCCGATGTTTTCTTTTTTGGGGAGTCTAAAAAACTTAAACAATAACTCCATACACCTACTTGTGGATTTTAGTATCGATCCCAAGTTGGTATGTGCTCGCCGATGTTTTCTTGTTTAAAGAGTCTGAAAAACTTAGACAATCCTCTATATACCTTCTTGTTGATTTCACATCGAGCTCAAGTAGGTGAATGCTCGTTGGTGTTTTCATGCTTTGAGAGTATGAAAACCCTAAAGAAGACTCCAAAAGTCCTTTTTTCGTACAGTTAGTTTCCTCCCCCGAAAAAAGTGTAAAACCGTGAGAGAAGAAATCTTCTAGCCACGTATGACTAGAGTATACCTTTTTCGTAGCTAATCCACAAAAGTCCGGAAAAGGGGTAAACTTATACTTAGGTGGATGTTCCTTCAATTCCTTTAACGAGTCTGAAGAGAACAAGTATGCTCGACAATCTTGTTTGTTTTTGAAAAGTCAAACAAGGGCTTAAAATGACTTAAATAGCTTCAGGAACATAAGTATCATGACCTGCCACATGATAGAATTCTAGACAACCAAGTTAGTGATATATTACATAATCAAAACAAGTTTTCTCGATGACATAAGATACTGAATAGCATGGTACCTAATTTAACATGTCAATGAAGAAAACAAATTTTGAAAGATCGATTGTTAAAAATATAGTGAAAATTTGAAAAATCTACTTTATCTAATCCACCAAAATTTCAAAAGCCTTACTGAATTAAAATAAACATTTAAAGACAAATTGAAACTATACCACATTTAACAAAGTGGGTAAAAATTTAAAACAAAATTTCTATAAATAGTTTCAAATAAAAATCAAATTTTACCATTTGAAGTTTTTAGGGCAAATTGTGGAGAGCAAACCTCAACTTCCTTTGCTTGTTGCGATCAAACCAGACTATCAAACCTTCTTCCGCTTTGTTCAAGTAAGTTATCTCATCCTGCTCTTTCATTTGCATGCAAATTTATTGTTTTTTGGTGGTCAAATTTATTTTTTATTGAAGTTTTAAAAACGTTTCTGCGTGTGCGCGGGTTGTTTTGAAAAATACTAGCACACTCGACAAAAGTGCGCTGGTCTATTTGCAAAACAACGACATTCAGGACTCTACTATCTATCTAAGACAGTAGTGCACACCACAAGAAATAGGGCAAAAAAGAAGTTTGACCAACGCAATGCTTGTTTACTTGGCAAGATGGTTCTTGTGTGGCGTGAAATAGAGCATGAGGAGATGGATCAGAAAGCTATGGACGATCCATTGACCCTTCATAGATTGAGAAGATGCGGGCTATTGAAATTATATCGAACGATGAATATGCGAGCGAAAACCCGACTGCTCGAAAGGATAATACAATATTGGGATGCCAATGCTGGAGTGTTCAATCTCCAAGGGGAGATTCTCAAACTTACTATTGATGACATCTACTTCATCACTGGTCTCTCTCGAAGAGGAGATGTGGTGAATCTCAAAGGTACCTCTCGAAATGTGGGTGCCTTATCCATGCAATATTATATCAACACCTACTACCTACTGGGTACTGAAAAGACCAGTAGTCAAGTTTCCATTGCAACTGTTGCGAGCTTCCCACTAAAATTCATCTTGAGTATTCTGAACCAGATGGGAGGAAGCGCAACACAACACCTTGCTTCGCAGAAATATATGCATGTGGGAATGGAATTCTTGCATGGGATAGTGTATGATTGGTGTTCTAGCTTACTGGCGAACATGAAACTTCAGCTTTCCGGGTGCAAAACTGGTAGGATGAATAAATTTGGTTACGAAAGTATTCTTTGTACCTTTTTCTTTGAAAGGGTACCTCCATTGAGTTTGGGGATGGCCTTTCCCCCACTCAATCCTCGCGAGCCACTTATGACTCGTTGGGGAGAAATATTCCTATGCCAAGGTGGCGGCGAGAGCAACTTCTGCTATAGTGAGGATGATTTCTGGGCATGGTGGGACTGGTAGGTGCTATATTTAGAGCAGTTCGCTTATGCGGGTGTAGACTTCTACAATGATCCTGAGCTGGCTCTTCCTCCAGGATCAGCCTGGGGAGAGATAGGTAAGTTTGTTTTTGAAAAATGATTTAATTTTTTCATTTTATATATATGATTTTTAAATGAGTTTGAGATACTGAATAAATTGTCTTCTGTAGATGTTGGGCCTGTGCGTCCTGATGGACACCCTCGTACCTTTGTGCAACCAGTCATTGCAGGGGAAACTGATGCTATGTTGGTGAGCATAGAGGGGAAGATGATTCGTTTAACTCACGACATAACTACGTACAAGATAGAGTGGATGTCGCTTGCTATGCAGGAGGATGTTGTAGGTGTGCCCCCAGCATGGATCAGGCTACTTAGGAAAGTAGCTAGGCTAGTCATCTGCTATAGAGAGGCTGTGGAAGAGATGGTAGAGGCCCCTCCTTCTCCATAGGGGAAGGACATATATATGTATATTCTTTGAGCCGTCGAGCCCTTTTTTGTATTATGATATGACATTGTGACAGACTTATGATTCAAACTCATATATTTTTTGATACGGCTTATATACAGTATCGGCTTTATTTACATGTGTGTTCTTATCTTTATGCATGAATTGTTTATTATGGATGTGTATGATGCAGTTGCTAATCTAAAACATAATTTGCATATGAATTAGCTAGTGCATTTAAATTTCTTGGAATGTGTTGATATGTAATGTAATCAAATTGTCTCTCAAGTAACTTAACTCGCAAGAACTGACGTAGCAAACAGGATCTCTAACTTGATATTCACCCATTAACTGAAACACAACCAGCTGCGAGTCGAGTCTTACCTCCAAATGTGAAATTCCATGGAAAAGAGAATCTCGGAGTAACTCTATGACCGTGTTGTATTCAGCCACATTGTTCGTTGTGGGACCTAAACAAGCCCCTCCCGAAGAGACCAGTTGACTAGTCGGTGAGTAAATAACCCAAGCAGTTGCAGCCAACTGACAGGTGTGGTGACTAGCGCCATCAGAAAATCCTATAAAGTGTTCAATCGACATCTGAAACACAAATCAATAGACACATAAGACGTAACGACAACCACAAGCAAATCTAACTCTACAAAATGTATAGCTATAATACATGAAAAAGCACAGAGGCCTAAGCATAGTACTTCTTCAAGTAGAGTCCATTTCTAGGATCCGACAACTTATCACCTTCATGATTCGTTAACTCGTAAGCACCCTTCTTCAAAACCTTAGAGACTATGTAAGGACCGAGCCACATTGACTTAAACTTTCCATCTCCTAAGGGTTCCTTGTCTTGGTTGTAAAGCAAAACAAGGTCTCCTTCGAGAAAAACCCTAGGTTTGACAAACTTATCATATTGACCCTTAACTCGATTCCTATGTGATTCATTTGCTATGAGCGCATCACGTCGCTGCTCATCAAGATGTTCTAGGTGCAACAAACATTCTTCTAAGACTGAAGTGTCGGGGATTAGTTGGACAACCAACTTCAATGAATGAATTTCACACTCAACTGGAACAATTTCTTCTATCCCATGAACAAGTTGAAAGGGAGAGAACCCAGTGGCAGTCTTGACATTAGCTCAGTATTCCCAAAGAGATGGATACAGCATGATGTTCCCGTTGGTTTGACTTGCATTAACGGTCCTTTGCAAAATGGTTTTCAAAGTTTTGTTAACCGCTTCAACCTGACCATTCACTTGTGGATAAAACGAAGGCGAATGCTCCTGTCGAAAACCTAACATGGTGTATAATTCGGTCATCATGTTGTTCTGAAAGTGTCGACCGTGGTCTGTAACGATCTCTTTGGGTACACCGAACCTAGCAATGATTTGGTTAAATACAAAGTAAGTAGTCGCTTCCCCATCTGCTTTGACAGTAGGCATTGCCTCGGCCCACTTGGTGAAGTAGTCGACGACAACAATGATGTGATGATGACCTCCAGCATAAACTGGATTACAATTCATGAAATCAATCCCCCACTTGGTGAAGGGGCCTGATGTAATCATAGGATGGAGAGGAGATGGGTGTGCTCTCATTTTTTTGGTGAAAAACTGACATGACCGACAGTGTTTCACAGCTTCCACACAATCTTTGAAGATCGTGGGACAAAAATAACCAGCATGCAGTATCTTCTGGGCTGTTTCCAACCCAAAAATATGACCTCCACAAGCTCCACTGTGAGCATCATTCAATATTGTTTCGGCTTCCTCTAAGGTCAAACAATGACATAAAATGGAATCTATCCCACGTCTGTACAGAGTGTCAGAAATGATGAGATAGTTCTTTGCATGACTCTTAAGTTTTCGTCGTTCATCTCTAGAGAAAGTAGAAGGACACCTCAAAGTCTAGAGATATACTAAAATATCCCCAGACCATGGGTCAGAGGATGCAATAAGGAAGATGTGTTTATCCGGGAATGATGACTCTTCTTCATTATGTACTATGTCACTAGGAAATTCAGAAATCAGTTCGGCGAAAACCAGTGACTTCTTTGACTTAGAGGATTGAAACATTAGGTAAAATTCCTACAAGATTACAATCCATTTATTGAATTTCCCACCGATGATACGTCGAGTGAGAACATATTGAAATGGGTTTACCTCCGCAATCATTGTGGTAGTTTTCAATAAGATATAGTGGCGTAGCCTCTAAACAGCATGGATAACAGCCAATGCCAACTTCTCCACATAAAAATACTTAACCTCAGGAGCTATTAAGGCGCATGAAAAATAGTAAATGACATGCTCTTGAATCTTGTCATCCTCTTGAACAAGTACTATGCCGATCATGTATATGGATGCAGCTAGATATAGCAGGAAATCCTTCGTATAGTCTGGCGAGCTCAACAAGGGGGATGATAATAATGCCTTTTTCAAGGCCTCAAATGAAGTCTGAGCAACCTCATCCCAAAGAAAATAGGTATCTTGTTTGAGCAGTCTCATGAAACCTTTTTTATTTTGGCATAGTTAATGATAAAGCATCGTAAGAAGTTTGACATACCCTACAGACTTTGAAGTTGTCTTAGGGTTCGAGGAGGAGGCAAATTTACAATAGCCTCAGGTTTAAGTGGATCGATTGTGATCCACGAATGGATACAATAAAACCCAGTAGACGTCTGGACTCGACGCAGAAAACACATTTATTAGGATTCAATCAAATTTTGTAATATCTACATCTTTCAAACACAATTCTCAAATGATTAGGATGATCCCGTCTCTTGCGATATCGCGCTGGGAGATCATCAAGATAATGTTCAACTACGTGCTTGATATCATGAAAAGTGGCGTTCATTTCATGTTGAAAGGTGGCTCCAACATTCTTTAGGCCAAATGGAATCTTCCGATAAGAAAAGGTCCCCCAAGGACAAATGAAAGTTGTCTTGTGCTGGTCTTCAGGTTTTATCTGGATCTGGTTATATCCTGAAAAACCATCCATGAAAGAAAACATTTCATGGCCCGCAGACACATCGATAATCTGATCTATAAACGGTGTGGGGTAATTATCTTTAGGACAAGCTTTATTAAGGTCCCGGAAGTCTGTGCAGACTCGAATGGTTCCTTTCTTTTTATCTACTGGAACAGGGTTTGAGACCCATTCTATCATAGCAATTGGATAGATGAATTCGGCTTTGAGCAACTTTTCGACTTCTGCCTTAATGGTTGTTTCTTTTCTAAGATTGACTGGAAGGAGATTTTGTCGCACAGGCTTAGAATTGGGGTAAGTTGTGATGACATGCCCTACAATGGCAAGGTCGATGCCTGGCATCTCTTGTAAGACCAGGAAAAAACATCATGGAATTCCTGAAACAAATCGGTGTACAAAGTAATCTCTTCAGGAGAACAATCTGCCCTAATGAAAAGGTTTTCCTAAACTCCAGGTTTGATGGAAATGTTGATCGAAATAGTTCTCGATATGTTTTCCATATTCCCTTCGACATAAACAGCTTTTGAAGTAGAAAGGATAGCGGACAAATCAACATTACCATCAGGTCTCATTGAAAACTCTCCTTTCTCTCTCATGTCCAGATTGGGAAGAAAATAATACCTATGGTGCATGTGTTCCCAAGAATGATCCAGGCCTATTATTGCTTCTAAAATAGCCTCATTAGAGGGAAAAACAATATCTAAACAATCAAAAGAGTGGATGGAGTCTATTGACCATTCCGGTGCATAGTCCATATCTGACTCGATAGAGACAAATGGAGTCACAATATGTTCTATTGCAGCATATTGTGAATCTAAGTAGGCCACTTTTGCAACATATAATGGCACTATTGGTTACGATTTGGTGGGGAGAATCCATGAATCCATCATTGGACAGACCGTGAAAATATCAGACGATGAACACTCCTCGGAACCAAAAAATGAACAGGAACAGGTAGGTCAAAAGTGCCCATCAATGACCCATAGAGCCCTACTCCTAAAATCTCACTAGCTGGGTGATACTGATCAACCAACGGAATTGTTGAATCCAACGAAGCCTGGTTGTTCTTTCGAGAAAATGAAAGTTGATCAACTGTGATGATCTTGCCTTCGTGAGGGAACATTATAACTCGGAAAACGGACGATGGAACTGCTTGCATTGCATACGTCCAGCTCCTAACCAACAACAAATTGTAGTCAAGTGTAGCATCCAATACTTCAACCTCTACCAATACTAGCTTACCCGCAAGCTAAACATCAAATGATGGTAAGACTCTGTGTGGACAGAACGGTCTTCCATCAAAGGCGGTAAGAAAAGTGTTCGAGGGGGCTAATTCTGGTGAGCCCAAAGCCTTCCAACAAGAAATAGACATTATGCACGTAGATGCACCCTCATCTACAATAGCTTGTCCAATGGTACTAGCACCATAGACTACTTCTATTTGGAGAGCGACATGGTATGACAACCGTGGTTTGATATTTGACATATCAAAACGAGTGAGCATATTGGATGAGTCTATGCTCCCGATCGATGCAAGAAGTGCACTGCATTGTAATGGACAACTCTACAGTACTTCTAAATTGGACATAGCACAGGGAGTTTGGGCTAAATCCTCCACAACATTATATTTAGGAGCAGCCCGCGCGTTAGAATTGTGTACAGCCCGTTTGAAGACACCTTTTGGAATCTTCGGCAACGGATCCACCGGTCTCTCGATGTGGAGAGGGGTAGATGATTCGGGAACATCCTTATCTCTTTGCTGCTAATCCGGAGTATAGTTTCTGGCTCGAGTTTGTAAAAGCATGTCCGAATTAACCATATTGATAAACGATTGATCATAGGCCACTTCGAGGGGGAAACCTCCTTTGAGCAAGCTCAATACAAATAACTTCACGGTGCCTTCTTTGGCCTCAACACACACTTATATACTAAGTCTAGGTGCCAATACTATGGGTCAAAACCATGGGCCAATACAAACTATGGGTCAACAAATACTATGGGCGACATACAAAGCATATGTGCCCAACAACAATAACACAAACTATGGATCAACAAATACTACGGGATGTCTTACAAAGCATATGCGTCCAACAACAATATACTAACAAAGTAAAGACATGGGTTCCTAACATGAGGCACGAGAGGTTCCCCCAGCATTGGAGTTGCCAGAACTTGAACCTTGTCCGTGAGGGAATGGGTCCTTTAAGACAGTTGGTTTCTTCTCACGAAGTAGCTTCTGGGCTTCTTCCATTAGAGAGCATTGATGGTTGAGGTGTTCCTCTTTGCATAAATTTCAAGGGCACTCCACTTTCTTTTTATCCTTTTTTCCCTCCTCGACATTTTATGTGTTTTTGGGATTTTGGTGGGTCCCCTCCCCTTTCTTTCCCTTCCTTTTATTATTGTTGGGCTGCCGACGGCCTTTTTGATTCGTCTGCACTTGTTGTATAGATTATGTTTACAAAGAGGAGGTTGCAACTGAAGTTGCTTCTACAACAGACTGTTTGACAGATAAGGCATGAATTTTCTTAGTTAAAGTTTCAAATGCTGCAGAATCTACTGAACCCACAATGCCATCATCATGTGGTCCAGGCTTGGGTTTACCTAGATTTGTGTTAGATCTCGGCGCATCGGGAATAATCTCATATAAGATACCAGACTAAGCATATACCAGATCAAGTTGTTGGGTTATAAGGATAGCTTATTCTTCGAAGGACACCCCAGAAGTTGCTACTTCCTTAGAGATATAAGGAATGAGTGATTTGAGATACCACTCTAATAGGAACTCTAGAGGGATGTCGAATTTAATGAGCCTCTTTCTCCTTCACCACTCTTGAATATGGTCATATAAGTGAGTAGCTTTGTTATGTCTGAAAGTTGACAAAAGGTCTATACCGGCATCATACCAGACATGAAGTTGAAAGTGATTCAAAAAAATTGTTGCCAGATCCCAAAAGTTATCATAAGTAGCTGCAGGCAGTTCAATATACCATTTAGCTGCAACACTAGTCAAGGTTCTTTGAAAGAGCCTCAATCTGATGGAATCATCGTTCAACGAATTAGAAGAGCACCAGAGATTAAATGTAGTGACGTGGTCACCAGGATATTCACCAGTCTTACCTTCAAACTTTGGAATGTCTGAAGGCAACTTGGTGGGAACTGATGGCCATGTAGGATTGTGGCACATCGGATCGTTAGTAAGTTTTGAAAGATATGGCAAATTCAAAGTTGCCAGAAAAGGTAAACGAGGTCGTTTCGATGGCATCTAGTGAGCAGGAATTCGGTAGGGGGAACCTCCCAAAACCTGGTTTGTGTACTGTTGATTGGGGTTTCCCCCAGCCATCGGTTGTGAGGTAAAAGCATTGTTAAAATTGCCCCACCCATAAGAAAGAGGATTACTTCCTGGGGCACAAGTATATTAGATGGATTTATATTATAACATGTGTAGGGGTTAAAACCAGGTGTAGTTGTAATGGATGGTGTTGTCATCGAACCCATAATAGGTATGGATGCAGTGGGGATTGACCCTACTAAAGATTTGGAAGGAGCAAATTGTGGTATACCCTGGATTTGTTGAGTAAATGTCACTAAAGGTATCCCTTTCAAAGGGATATTAGCCGCTCCAAAATTGGGGGTAGAGACAGTAGCCGATTTCGAAGCTTGTGAGCTCGACATGCCTAGGATACCAGCATTAAAAATAAAAGCTGGGATCGAAATAGAAGCAGCCTGCGAAGAGCTAGGTGTCACAGTGTTTGCAAAGGAAGGAGAGAGAACTCTCAAAACCATAGCTGCAGTGGGATTTTGAGGAACTCCCATCTCATCTCCTGGATTAGACATGGAATGACCAGGGGTAAACTAGTACACACTATACTCGGGTTGTCCTAGAGATTCTACAGTTACCAATAATGGATCGTTTGGTCCAGTCAGGGGAGGGTTGAAAGGAGTGCTAAACTCTTGAGAAGTTAAGTCCTCAACCTCAACAGTATCAAAGACCTATTGATCCTGAATTATGATTTGTGGTTCTCCAGGTAGTTCAATTTCCCTCGTAAGTTCGTATGAACCACAAGAACCCATCCTCCGGCGTCGCAGTGGTGGTGGAGGCTCCACAATGTGTGGTTGAAGGTTTTGCAACCTTCGTGACCTACGGAGAGGTTGATCCTCCATAGCTATATCAAAAGCAAACTAAGTATGAAAACCTAGTGGCCACTAATCGACAAGGGAGCAAACAACATACCACTAAAAAATTGTCCTAAATTGATCAAAACTAGGCAAACGAAGCTAATACTCTCAGAAGAAATTCTGGGATGATGAGGGACCAGAACAAACCAATAGAGTATCAATGGTCAGTAACACGGTGTCCAATGGAGGTCCTCTGGCTGCAAGCATTTGAATCACCAAACCGCCCTCTCGGGATTACTACAAAGGGTTACCTTCCGTGTTTGTCCAAGGTGTAGTGGAAATAGCCTTCCACTATACCTGTGAAGATCCATAGGGTTAAGATACTAAGGATACCAAAATACAAAAATACCTGGGGGAACAGTCGTCATCCTAGCCAAGATGCATGGGCAGGGTAGCAAAGCTCGAAATCCAAAAGCACTTAAAAGTACTAGTGGACCCCCGTATGCAAATTAGCTCTGGTTTATGTTCGAAAGGAAAGTGACGGGGTATCCTCAACAGTTCCAGTCTCACATGGCCTCGTGCTTAACTCTGGTTTAAGTGGAGCGTTCCCAGGATACTTTGATATAAGTGGGTTTGCCTAAAAGATTGTCTCACTATGATTGTTGAGCAATATAACGATTTCGGGCAGTTTAAAGTGATTTATGCTGAAATCCTAGCCTAAGCTAGTTGGTGTAGTGTCAAACCTAAAAAGAAAAGTTGCTAATTGATTTTATTAGATTTTTTTTAAAGGTTGTTTCTTACTCAATAGGTAGTGATGTGTGTGGTATGGTTTATGACAAAAAGTAAATTGTGTACAAAATGATGCATACAAATTCACAAAAACTCTTTTTTGTTTATGTCTTTCAAAACAAAAGATAGGCAATCCTTAGCATAAACGTTTTTTTTTTTTTAATTTTCAAAGTAAATAGCAAAAACGATCTATCCTACCTCAAAAAATAATGGCAAATCTTACAACTAAGCTACCAATTTTCAATTTTGATATTTTCTTATAATTGTAAAAGAAAATGAATCTGAAAAGGGGAACAAGCAAGATCTAACAAGAGTGTGGGTAAAGATAAAAGGCCTAATGGCTTAAACCAATCAAATCAAAACATTGACAAAGAGTTGACCTACAGAGTTGTTTCAGTGAAAAAACTCTAAATTTGGAACAAGATGCAAAAGAAAAAGGGAAAGTTGATGCATACAATGGAAAAACAAACCAAGAGGATGCTCCTAAGCATCAAGCACCCAAGAAAGACATCCACCAAACAGATAGGGTAGGAAAGCAAACCAAGGCAACTCTACAGCCACACAAACTCAAAAGGAAAATTTATCAAGAAGACTTCAACCAACTCAGTCTAACCTGAACAGAAGCTCAGAAGGTATCCAGACCATCAAAACTTTCAAAAATACCCAAAATACTTCTAACTGAGGTCAAACCCTAAAATGAAAATCCAAACTCAATAAATGTGCGCAAGTATTACAACAGACAACAAGCGTAGAGTGCGCAGGTCTGTATAACTGCAACACGCATCTAGGGCAAAAGATGCGCTACTATGACTACCAGGGAGTTGCGCACAGGTTCAAAAGACCTAAAAAGCATAAAAGACACCTAGAAATAAGCACTGAAGTAAGTGAAGCAATCCAAAGGTGACTTTCAAGAGGTTAAAACGGGATTCAAAAAGACAAGGAATGTCTCAATAACAGTCAGAAAATAAAATAAAATGCCAAAAGTAGACCCATCAACCTGAAAACCAAACCCTACTATGAAAGGCTCAAACCTACAGGAAAATACGCACCTGTTTGGTATAACAACCAGCGCAAGCAACTAAAAGTACATGGGTATCACTGAGAGAGACCCACATTCAGTTCAAAAGATGCGCTTCTGTATGCACAGAAGACCAGCGCACAGGGACTAAAGGGAAATAAAAAGGGCTTTGCACATTTAGATTGAAATGAATCAAAGCATAAAGAAACAACAAAGTAACCTACAAAAACCTCACAGAAAGCCAACAGACTGTAAAAACTGAAGAAAACCTAAATAAGGTCCCCAGAGCATAAACGAACAGGTGCTCCCCAGCGGAGTCGCCAGTTATGTTGTTAAGGATTATACCCTATAGCAGGGGAAAGGATGATATCAACGTACATGGGATGACAGATAGATACATTATATCTTGCATTAATTACTATGAATGAAATGAGATTAGGA